>JANFOE010002634.1:0-169673 GCA_025667525.1 Glebionis coronaria | reverse complement strand
ACAACGAGGACTTAATTCCCATGATCTTTCCGATCTTCAATTCATCTTTCTATGGTGAAATTTTTTGGCATTACTTCGCTACCCATCCTGCACTTCAAGTTCTACATTTCATATTCATATAACCTCCTGCCCACTACTGGCAGTCAATAATCAGATCCTAATGTCAACAATCATTTCAGGTTTCACGGGTTGGGTATTTCGTATGGTTAGGTTCGTTATCATAGGCAACCTCAAACCTAAAAGACAGTTCCAACTCACAATGGGTGTATGTCGGGTGTCTTCATCCCAACTCCTGCTTAAAGATGCTCTAATATTTAGATCCTAACATGATTCGATCTCTATCCTAATACGATAATCATCAATGATAATCTCTCCAAAGGAATACGATTATACGGTTTATTACCAAAGGTCGATCATTCAAACATAAATCAAGACTTCTAGTATTTTGTATCGTTACTTTACCTCGTCCCTTCAATTGCGGTGGTAAACAGTACTCTCATCAAGGTTCGTTCCCAATGACTTCTGAGCAAATCTCTAGAAATTCAATGTGAAGCGAGGATCTAGATAGAGATGATCGATACAGGCACACCATGCTTACATAACTCCTTTAAATACTAAAGAGTCAATTTCTTCATCGAGAATTTATCATTAACGGGAATGATATTAGTAAATTTGGTCAGTCTGTCGACGGTGAACCAAATCAAATCAAATTCAGATGATGACCTTTGTAATACTTAGATGTTTACTAATGTATGAGGCGATGTTTGCCTTCATAATTTGCTATTAGTACATCTTTTTCAGACAAGATACACTTAATCAGAAATGACATGAATAGAACACTTAATCTTATGAGATTCCAACATAACTATATCTCACAATCCTCCATATTTATACAACCACAAGTGGCCTTTAAAAGATCTAACGCCATCGGCTCTTATTACTAATGGTTCACATTAGCCGCAAACCCCCTTTTATTATCTATATTATCCTTTTTACAAGCATCAGCTATTTCTAAATTGTTCAGGCAATTTATTTTGCACAGTCATTATTAAGTAACACATCCTAATTAATTCTTTATCCTTTCTATATTATGTGTCAGTAATTATATTCACATTTCTTGATGAAATGAATATCATGACCGTATTCATTCAAAATTTCTCTCTTCACATTTTCTATGTTTTAGTTTCGTCTCAACTATCATTTTTATCAGTTTTGCTCAATCTGACGTTTAAAGCGTCGATAAATATTTCAAGTAATTAAATAATAAATATTCAATTTTTATGAAACGTAAACTTAAAAAGTTTTAAATTTTCTCGGTTCGTCCAAGTATAAACATGTGCAAAAGAATAAATTTGAATTTAATTAACACGATTTTTGTTGATTTATTGAAAATAGTTAATAAGATTCGTAAATGTTCGAAAGATCTTTGATTATACTTTGGTCAAAATTTTCTTAGCTGAAAAGAAAAAATTGTCGTTTCAAATTTCAGGTCATGGTTTAAATAGTTTCCTCAATCCCTCTTAGGTTGTCTTGGGGTATACACAAACATTTACCCCTAAACAGGAGTTTTGTTAAATGATTTGGGTATAAGGGAATAATCCCTTAAAAGTTCTTTTTGATAAAACATTTGTCAAAACATATTTGCACTTTCTTTTTGGTAAAACCTAAAGTCTTAAATGACTTCTGATTTTTGAAGAGTCAATATATTCCATTATCTATTAATCACACGGTCAATTAATATAAAGGATTAAGTCTTAAATCACATGTTAATTATTCAAGGTACAGGTTTTCATTGTTCGGCCAATTAAGGGCAATCTATAAATAATTATTAACTCATTCTTATTATTATAAACAAACATATGGTTCTTAATAATCACGAGCATGAATTTACCAAATTACAGCCTACACACGAGATTCACAAAATTTATGGATTCTACATGTGTACTAGTCAATCCAAACGACATATCATGAAACTCATAATGTTCATTACAGGTTATGGATGTAGTGAGTGGAATAGATAATCTTTTTCGCGGATGCGAAGTTGATGATAACCATGCCGTGGATCAAATTTTCGAATATACGCTAGAACCTTGTAAATGATCGAACAAATCCATCATCTTGGGTAGTGGATATAGATTTTTAATCGTCAATTTACCTAGTTCACGGTAATCAATAAATATAAGAAATAATAACACCATAACTCTTCATGATGACGAGCTTGGTAGAATAAAAGCTTTCTCCGACAACTCTCTCAGTTGCACGGTAATTCTTATAATTCAGATGGTGTTGACGTACAGTGCACATGCCACAGGTGCAGTACCGGGAATATAATCAATACCAAATTCAATTTGCCTTAATGGCGAAAGTCTAGGTTTCACCAACAAATACCTCTTAAAGTTTCAGATAACGGAAACATCTTTAAATAAAATCATATTAGGTTCTTTCTAGATTACAAGATCTATGACTAGTTCACAACCATTCGCGGTATAATTTCAAGTCTAAATGAAGGATATGGTCATCCATCAAGAATTATTTAGATCACTTTTGATAATCAACATCTTATCATTTAGGGGAATTCTACTGGAGTTCCCATCAATTAAGACTATGTCGTCATGTCATAATCAATCAATCTATTCTACTGGCACTATCAACTTTCCAGTTTCAATATTGTTGATAAGATGTGAACTTCTCAAAAGACTAATAATAACTCATAATCCTTCAAAAATTCAAGGATATATGGAGACACAACTACCATTAAAAGAGTAAGGTCAACGCATAATCTACGCGAGAGAATTTCAAATCAGATACAGACGAAAACATTTAATGAATATGAATATATCCTATGTTTTCATAATTTGAGTACGCATTCGAAAGCTCCTCAGATCGTTACCCAGGTCATTCAAATGAAATCTAATCAAAATATATGATAGGAACGTTGATACATCCAGTCGGGTATCAACACTCGGTAATCAGATACTTTTCCTAAGAATCTCACTACGAGAGAATTGGACAAGAAAGAGTTGTCAATTGTCAAATAAGACAATATCCACAGATGAGTAAATTCGACTCAAAAGAATAGATGGTAGGGGCACATATGTAGGTGTCTCTAACATTATGTCCCTATTTTGCACTTCTTGCAGATCTCATAAATTTTTAATCTTTCACAACTTCAAAGAAAATATAGTGTTTATTAATCAATTTTATGGTGACTACTAATTAGCCTTGCATGGTCCCATCCAAATTGTATGTAGGCGCGCAACTATATACAATTTCAAGATTAACGACGTAATACTCAGTTCGTCAAAATTTTATCATCATGTTTATAATAAAACATTTTCATGCTTAATTCTTAAATAAGAATCAAAAATAAATTTACAAGGATTTTCTTTAATATGAAAACAATTAAGTTTTCCAAGGTGTTTTATAAACAACTTCATTTAGATAACGATCACTTATAAATCTCACTTTGAATAATCCTTATAGTGATGAAAGTTCAATTTTTCTCAAGGGATACTGCTTTATCTTTTAAAAATAATCAGTGATCTGCAAAAGAGTGATTAAGAGTTGTTCACCAAGAACTAACTACAATATAATAGTAAATGAGCTTAGCCAATTAATCATGAGGTTCATGACCTCGATGGCACTCATGAATACAAAGAGAAGAATCTACAACGCAACTCAAACCGAGATGAATACTTGTTCAATGGTTGCATCACTAATGTGAACATAAGGATGAAAGAATAAAAGATAGATAAAATAGATATATGTAGGATTTAGCAATCAAATGTAGTCTTTTCATCAATCACAAATAAGTCAAAATTGTACCGTAACACATTACGTGTCACTATGTCATACAATTCCAAGAACTAATCCTACCAACTGATGTCTCAGTGAAGTTAGGGATTTTTAAAAGATACCACAATGAATACTAATCTACAAGAGTCATTAGGTGTTCCACTTGTCCCAGAAGATCCATAGGTACCAATTCAGAAGATGATTTTTTCAATTTATTTCTTGAACACTGGGCATCCTCGTTAGTGGACAATGGCCTAGGAACAACCCTTAACACGAACCAACAATCAATTAAAACATTATAATTCAATCACAGGACTTAACGACTTCCTCTTAACAATCTCATATTCCATACGAGTTAAATTTTACTTTATTCAAGTTTCAACCAAATTACACTCAATGCGATATCCTACCTCATTCGCCAATACTTTCAACCTTATTCTTAGACCTTAATAGGGCCATAAAAGCTCGATACGATCAACACTTAATTTCCAATCCTATAGCTCTTTCATCAATAGTTATCAAATGAGTCACTAGTATGAAATGACTCACACATTCAATTAGACTTCTCGGAAAGTTACTAGTGGCATGAGGCTTTTGGGTAAAGGCTCCAATGACAGCCTCAAGTGCAACATTCACCCTTTCGATTTCAAATTTTATAATTGGGTGACACCGAATCAGATGACGTCTTTCTAGGTGGTAAGGTTTTGTCAAACTCCACTCTCTTTCTAGGTGGTATGGTTTTGTCAAACTCCACTCTATAAGGAAAGATCGTCATGACATCGACATAAGATTTAATCTCGCCAATTCTTCTTCAAGATCATAATCAACTAATATCAACATTTCTACGAATATCAACCATTTGTTGGGAGCATAAATATCCACAACTTGGTTTAGATCTAGAATAGCTAGAATTCCTACGGGAGTTAGGGTTTCTTGTGACAATCTACGTCGTATAAATATCTCGTATAAGTATTAAAATAATCATGAAACAATCATGTAATCAAATTACAACATATGTATATAATCCAAGTTATATATATATATATATATATATATATATATATATATATATATATATATATATATATATATATATATATATTAAAATAACACTTCTCAGTCTGGCCTTGTCGGTAACTCGGGAATTCTTTGGCACCGTTATAGTCAAAAGATTTTTAGACATTTTGAAATAAATGTTTATAGTTAAAAGATTTTGAAATGTTTTATTCAAAACCTTGGTTTTAAAAATCTTTCGTTCTCTATAACGAGAGCTCTGGTACCAAACTGTAACACCCCCAAATTTACACAATTCAATACAGTGGAAGACTCGTTGGTGTTACGGGATAGCACATTACTCACATCATAGACAACGCATAAAAATCGCGTCGTTTAATAATAAAGCATTTCCATTCATAAATATCAAATTTACATAGGTCCCAAGTCATTGTATTTCATACAACTTTTACAAAGCATTTGAATGGAAATTATTATTTTAGTGCGGGCCATGAATTCTTGTTGTCTTCCCGAGAATTACCTTCAAGTACCTGAGATAAAACATGTTAAAAGAAAAGGTCAGCGAAAACGCCGAGTGAATTCATAGAGTTTAATAAAACCATTAATATATCATCGGTATATATTTATTACCGAAAATAATTTTGTACAAGTCCTTGTAGTAGGCCATAAAATAGGCCAAAAACATTTTATACAAATCCTTGTCAAAATTATAATATAGGTTGTTGCCTTCAAAACCATTATACGAACCAGTGTCGTAAAAACATCATACAACACGTTTTATAACGTTGTATAAAGTTGAATAAAAACCGTTATATGAATATGGTTATGTAAAACAAAAACACGAACATAATATCAATAATAAGACCCCGTATTTCTAGTCAGGCAATATATCGTAATTCAGTGCATATAGCAGATTTCTTTATTTGGATTATTATAAGCCGCATGACATTGTTACCTTACTATAACAAACAACGGGTAGCTAACCCGAAACTCATTTTCCCATCTAAATTAGCGTGTCTTCAAAATAACCACGCTTGTTTAAATCTTCTCATACATAAGTTCGCTTACCAATCAATGTGGCACGACGGGGATCAACCGTCAAGGCGCGAACTGGTGTGATCGTCCCCAAATAGTACTATTATATGCATAAGCATCTACCAAATCCCGATAGTTCAAAATTCATGCTAATGGGACTTTTAGTGACATAACCTAACTTTAATAATCCATTTTATTTCATACATCGGGTCATATAATCATTCATCGGGTCATACAATCATTCGGGTCCAAATCAATAAACAAACAATCGGGACAAATGGTGTCCTATTTTATCAAAACTAACATGTTATCTCCCTCTCCGGTTTATACAACATTTTATAAAAACATTTAAAAGAGTGCGAGGCTATGAACTGACGTTGATGTGGGAAAGCGGGTTATCGGCAATTCGGATGTAAGGTACGTGCTTCAATCACGGAAACCTAGACAAATAATACTCGTCTTAGACTCTTGTCCAATGACTTTATAAAAACCATAACTATGTATATATATGATGATTTTATAAATATGATGATGATCAAGTGGGTTCATACATTCTCATTTACTTATTTTAGTGTTATGTGTTGGTAACTTTTATATTAGTTCACTAGTTCAATTTCTTTACTTGTCAAGGCCCAATAAGCCCATTATAAGCCCATTACATTATATTAGTCCAATTATACTTTTAACATCAGTCCTATACTCACATGTTGGGCCCAAGTGGGTTAAGCCCAATGAATAAGTCCATTAGTGTTTAGCCAAATTAGTTGGGTTAATAGTCCAATAAGCTAATTTGGTCCGTTAATGTCCATATGTTATAAAGCTCGGGTATTATCGGTTTTTACTTGTTTTATTAGTTTATACATCAGTAGGTGAGTTTATAAAAAGTTTACTTTAGACGGGTCTAACCGTCTAAGTTTTAATTGATGAAAACGTTAATTTCTCAGTTTTAGCCGAAAAGACGTAAAACTTATGTTTATAGTTTTATAACTTATAAAATTATCAAATTGTCATTTTTAAAAAATTTCCCTTTTATTTATTAAAGTACATATTTATTTATATGTAATATATAAGTTAGTGGGTTTTAGGTATACATTTTATATTATATTTACTTGAGTGCTAATTTTATAATATATACATTTATTTTACAAATCTGATTATGATTTTCACTTTCACCATTTTTACCATATCTTGAGTTCTACAAGGAGATAGAAGCTCATTTTTAGATGACATAAACTTCATATTATGTGATACAATTAACTTAGTTTTAGCTACTGCTAAATCCAAGCATAAGTGTCCCTAACAGTCCTCACAAAACAAACTATTCAGATTGGTACTTCCATTTTGTTTTGATCATATCTCACTCATTATAATGATTCCATTGCATGGCCTACTCTCACATGTGTACAAGTCCTAATACTTACTGTATATCAATTTATCTATACCATTTTATCAGTTTATCATAAGGTTCTTTACTGTTTTATACAGCCTACTATTTTAAGCAAGATTTTAACATCTTTTCTTGTAGTTTTCAATCTTTTTAACCGAATCTATCCACACCAAATCCCTACATAATATTTTGATCATCATTCATCATCATATACATATACATAAATGAATAAAATACAAGATTACATATTCAAAATAACAAGATGATAGGGAGAAATAATCTCTATACCACCAAGATGATGAAAAGATGGGATTTTGATGAACAAGGCTTGGTTCCTTGTTACCAAATCTTCAACTTTAGCAAGGAAACTTCTTGAGTCATTCAAATGGATGAACACCTCCATGAAATCAGCCCTAAACTCCTTCTTGAAAATCATCCCAAAGACCTCCATGAAAACTCCTTTTCACATGTTAAGATCACCTCCAATCTTCATATCTTCAAAGGGTTTTCATCTTGTGCAAGTTAAACACATGATTTATGGTTGAATTTTTGATCAAATGGTGGTTTATGAGGGTATATGGGAAGTTCATAGAGAGAGAACAAAAGAGATTTGTGAGATGTTTTGCATGTAGAAAAGTGAGGAAGCGGTTTAATGTTGAATGGTTTTGTTAGGTTGCTAGTTTGGTGTAAAGATTAGGACAAGTGTCCTAGTCTTTTCATGTAAAGTTGACACACCTCAAGTGTGCTGGCTAAGCTTTAGCCATCCCATGGTGGGGTGAGGCAAGTGTAAACTTGTCTCATCCCCCTAATTTACGGGTACTCCTCGATTCTAGTTTCCTCGATTTGCGTGCCCTCGGGTCGTTTTGCGAAAAACATTTTTATAAATTATGAATCAACGGCACAAAACGAATCTAATAAAAATTGTCTCATCAAAAACGTTGTTCAAAAAAGTAAATACGTAATCCTAGGGTTTCCGGTTTAGTCGTAAAGGACGTTAAATGATACTCGTAAGTCCTAATCTATTCTCGTAAATTTGTGAGTTTATGAACCAACACAAATTTAAAATCCCAAAATAATATTCACGGATAAATTTATTTTCCTGAAATGTCGGACTGTTACCAAAAACGATGTATGTAAACGTAAGCACGTAACGTAGAATCCTCCGGTTTAGACGTAGTCGATGCTACATCAAGACATAAATCCAAATTTCTTCCCAAAAATTAGTGAGTTCATAATATAACATTAAAATAATGTTTTCAAATAATAATTGAGAATAAAATATCAACCATAAATTGACGGATTTTCACAAGATCTAAATTAGTTATCGTAAGTGAAATAACAGCTTTTTCTTACACATAACAGATCTAACAAACAACTTCATAATTCATTAATACTTAGAAAAATTACACGTACAATACATGAGTAAAACAAAAATATGAGTGTGATATTTTAGTTGTGAAAACTTCAATAATCATCATTTTTTTTCTTTTCTTCAGCTTCAAGGATGTTTGTTCTGGTATCCAATTCAGCTTGCAAAGCTTGGGCAAACACCTTGGAATACTCAGAGTTGATTTTAAGTAGCCTCTAAAGCACCAAAAGCTGAATAGTTGAAGCCAGCCCTAGTTCACTTTCCATTTGAAAGACATATTGACATCTCCTGTTCATGAATGCCATTCCTTTTTCAGGCTTTGTGTAAGTTTGTCCATCAATGGGTCCAACAATTCCATTTGGTAAGAAAAGATCCCTGTAAATTCCATCCACTTGAATGTCGTTTGTGACAAAGGTCTCTTTAAGGAATTGAGTCATCCTTTTCCTTTTCTTCTTAGTCTTTGTTGGTTCTGGTTCCAATAGTTGTGGGGGTGGATCAAGTTTGAGCTTAGCTGCAGTCTCTTTATCCAAGCTGAATTTAGCTCTGATAGTCTTTAACAGAAGAAAATTCGCTTGTCCGGTCCTTTTCTCAGCTAAGGCCTCCAATTCAAACCATTCAGACAAACCAAGTGTTTTCAACTTGATGTTATCAAAGACATCCATGTTGGCATGTTGAATATCTCTCCAACTTACCATCTGTGGTGTGTGAGTTGATTTTTGAATTGTGTATTTGAACTAGGTAATTTTCCCTGGAGCATATCTAGAGTTAACTCATGCATCATAGTCAGCCTTTACCTTTCTTAGAGCCTCTGTGCGTTTAACCTCCATTTCCCTTAACCTTTTTCTTTGCTCCTCTTTGAGTTAAGGAGACATAGATTTTAGCTTGGCTTCATCTAGCTCTTCGGCCTTCTTGATTTCATTTAACCTTTTGAATTCAAGTGTCTATTTTTCAATTTATTCAGCTGTTAGAGGTTTTTCATTTGCAGTTTTAAAGGTTGAGAATTGGGATACTTAAGTGGTTGATCCTCCTGTCTCTAGCATCGCAGCTACTTTCTTTAGTTTGTCGTCTGAGTCTACCACAACTATTTCCTTTCCTTTCTTTGAGACAGAGGATAACTCACTTGCTTTCTTCAGCTCTTCAGCATGTTGTAGAAATGCCTTCTGAGCTTGGTCTTGGACAGCCTTTGGTAGGGAGCCAATAGTAAATTTGAGTTTCTTGGAAGCTGGTTCACCATCGTCTACAACCTCATTGGTGTTAACCAAAGACAGGGATTTAGATGTATCAACTCCATCTTTGGTCTGTTGCTCCCCCTTAATTTCATCATCATCAGGTACAGTGATGGGTGTGATAACTTGCAGAGGGATGGGTGTAGTGATGGTGTTTTCAACTGTACCTGTGTTAGTGTTAACAGGTTCTAGTTTAAGCAAGTCAATTTTCTCCCCCTCACGTTTATCCTGTCTCTCTAGACGCTTGGCTGAACGTGACTGAAGGTACCTAGCAACCTGTTCAACAGATGTATCCATTTTCTTTTGCCTGTTCCTTGATCCTCTGGCAATTCTTAGAAGCCTGTTGCAATGGCGGTTAACAGAGCGATCAACATGTCCAGCCAAGAAGTGAGTGTGAAGTTTTTGTTTGTTGTACACAACCTCAAATTCCTTGTGCATAACCAACTCATGAGCTGAGAACATGTCAGGTACTTCTGAAGTGATGGCATCTTTGATTCGAGTGGATAAAGGGCTACGTCCTTGAGAAACACCTTTCCGAGTGCCATCTTTGATAGGTTCAGTGATAGCATCTTGAACAGCCTGGGTGATTATTTTTTGAAAGTTGGTTGTGAAAGTATATATTTCAGACCCCATTCTATCCAAATTATGAGACAAGTGTTCAATATTTGAGGCGTGATGATAGGGCTTTAAGTCATGAATGTTCAGGCTTTGTTGCTCATAGTCATCTTCCCTTGGAAAAATATCAAAGTTGGTCTGTTGTGGATGATCAAATATTAAAAATTCAGCTGTGGGATCATACATAGCCTTCAGAAGCTCCTTGGTGACAAATTCAGCAGATGTAGGTGTCACGACAGCTTCTTTAGGAGGTGGAGTTGGTTCATCAGCTGGTGTGGACACAACTTTGGCTTTGGGAGGTAACAGAGAGGGTTGTTCATCATCCTCTTCATCCTCTTCTTCTATCATCCCCTCAGGGAGATTTGCATCATCTGGCATAGATTGAGGCTCAAATAAGCTTTCAATGAAGGCAAGAACATCATCTTCAGCATCAAGCATGAGTTCATCTTCTTTGGGCTGATCCTGAATTATGGTGTCAGCTCCAACAGCTGTAGCATGAGAATCTACAGTTGGATGTTCAACATTAGCCTGCAATTGGTTTAGATTAGTAACAGAGAAATAGATAAGTGGAATGGATGCCAGTACGATGTCCCAGAGAGTCTGTGGATGATTATGCAGCCACTCCAATGAATAAATCCTTGGGATTCTTTTAAGTGTGAAAATAGTAAGGTTAATAGTCGCCATTCGCTGCCCTTGGAAAGCTGAGTGTGATTATTCAGCCCCCCTCCCCTAAAAAAAGGTTAAATCATTTGGGACTCTTTTATATGTGAAACATATATGGGTTAAGATCGCCTGTTACGCTGCCCCTAGGAAAGCTGAGGGTGATGATTCAGCTCCCCTTGAAAGGATAAATCCTTTGGGATTCTTTTATTTGTGAAAAATATGTAGTTAAAGATCGTCATTTTACGCTGTCCCTAGGAAAGTTGAGGGTGATGATTCAGCCCCCCCTAAAAGTTAAACTTTTGGGATTCTTTTTCTGAAGGAACCTAGAGGCTGTGTGAATTACAGCTACTCTAGGTCGAGACATATATGTATACACGTTGTTGTTTGCCTGTATACTGTCTAGAGGGTGCAGGGCCATCGGGGTGCTTTATAAAAAAATGAATCACTCCCTAGTGCAATGACAGGGTGTAGAGAAGTTTTAAAAGAAATCTAAGTGCATACACAGACACCTATGTGTTGAGGATAACCCTAACTTCACCACTCTCACCTACAAACATTTGAGAGTGGCTGCTTGTGTACCTATAAAAGTTAAAAATTGATTACCTGTGAGATATCAACGGTGTTAGGCTGGTTCCCTGTTGTCTCTGTTGAGTTAGAGACACTAGACTCTTGTTTTTTATCAGCCGAAGTCTATGTGTCCATAGAAGTCCCTGGAACAGAGGAAGTAGGAATAGTCACAAGCTTCTTAACCCTGGCCTCAGTAACAGTTTGGGTTTTGGAAGAAGCGGGGATTTTCTTCTTCTTAGGCTGTTGGCCAGTTGTTGCCTTGGACAGCTTGGTGTGTTTCCCAGAGGTCAAAGACGCTGACTTACAAGACACACCAGCTGTAATCACCTTCTCAGAGGAAGGGAGCAAGGACTTATCAGCAAATTGTTGTTTAGCAGCAATGTTCCTCATGTGCGCTGTTGCATGCACATCATTTGGTCCCATCACCTTGTAGATAGCCCCGGTAATATGATACGGCTTCATGGCTGTAAGTGCAGAGTTGTGGTAGCGATCTCACAAAAGACTTCCAAAGATATGACAAAGAAAACGAGCATAGCATATATTTTTCTCCCTGACTTGGTTGGTTCCCTTCAACTTTTCGACAAGGTTAGAGAATAGAATGCTTCCTACATCGACGTCTGTTCTCCATATCAACCCATAAGAAATGGATTTATGATTAAAATCCATTTGATCTTGAGATCCCTGCATACCACCCCGGGATTTAACTATGTGCGTGAAAAGTACTCTCCACATAGGAGGGAAAAATTTGATCTTCAAAGGAGATCTGAGGACCACTTCAACAGGTGTAAGGGCTGGGTTAGTGTCAAAGATAGGGAAAAGTATAGAAAGGGCATCCTTAACAGCCTATTTATCAACCGTCTTCAGGCATTCATCACGGTGTCTAAGCCCAGCCACAGAGGAGAAGTCATCAACAGAAAAGGCAAAGGGGTGTTCATTGCAAGAAAGATTGAATGAAATGGTGTTATCATCAAGAAAATCTACAGAATACCAGAATTCCCTAAGGTACTCTTGGTAAAAAACGGATGGGGATCTAGTGAATTCTTCGCTAACATCACAATTCTTCATAAAGTTTACCAGATCCAGGTATGAGTCAGTAGGAGCTTTGAGCCATCCTACTGAGTTGTTAGCGGCGAGGATGCTATCGTTGATCTCGAATGTTATGTTAGAGGCCTTTGGTACTGGAAATGCCATTGATGCGAGGTTTTGAGAAGACGAAGATGGTGAGAGGGTTTAGAGAGAGATTTTAGAGTGAGATGCAAATTGTGAATAATGAGAAAAGTGTTAGGTGAAAAACCTTGGGATAATATATATATATATATATTCAAAAATTGAAACAGTTATTCAACCGCATTAAATGCGTAGTGGGAAAAGGACTGCACACAAGTGGGTCCCTTGACCTTTCAAAACTGTTTGTCTCCTCGTTTTTCGAAAAAAGTATGAATTAAATATTGAGAATGTTTTTAGCATTTACATGGAAAGTAACTACCTAGTTTCATGTGAAAAACATTTAATATCTACTCATGTTTAATGACACACATTAAATATCAGCCACAGGCTTTGAGATATTAAGTATACACAGCTCAGCAACTAGCTTGTTGAACGAAGGTTCAACCAAAGGCTTGGTAAATATATTAGCTAGTTGCAGCTCAGTGGGAACAAAATGCAGCTCAATATCTCCTTTTATAATATGATCTTGATAAAGTGATACTTGATATCTATGTGTTTGGTTCGAGAGTGAAGCACAAGGTTGTTTGAGATAGCAATGGCACTTGTATTGTCATAGAAGATGGGTACTTTGTCATATAGAATCTCATAGTCAGCTAGTTGACACTTCATCCAAAGTACTTGAGCACAGCAACTAGCATCTGCAACATATTCAGCTTTAGGTGATGACATTGCCACAGAGTTTTGCTTCTTTGCACTCTATCCAACCAACTTTCCTTATAGGATTTGAATATGAGTATGCCTTGAGATTAAAGCCTGATTCTTTGGGATACCACAAACCTAGAGAGGTTGTTCCTTTGAGGTACCTGAAAATTTTCTTAACAACCACTAGATAGGATTCCTTTGGGTTAGCTTGGTACCTTGCACAGAGATATGTGGAGAACTAGATATCAGGGCGACTGGTTGTGAGATACATGAGTGACCCAATCATTCCTCTATACATAGTCTCATTAACAGAGACTCCTGACTCATCAGGACCCAAGTTGTTGGGTGGAAGCATGGGGCATTTCACTGACTCACAATCAGCCCAAGTCATATTTTTTAAGTAAATCCTTAACATACTCTTCTTGACAAATTGAAATTCCTTTAGGACATTGTTTAATTTCAAAACCCAAAAAGTAAGTTAATTCACCCATCATACTCATCTAATATTTCTTGGTCATTAATTTAGCAAAACGTTTACTATGATTAACATTTGTAGACCCAAAGATGATATCATCCATATAAATCTATACAATGATGAAATCACTTTTATCCTTGAAGGTAAAAGGTTTTTTATCAATGGAACCCCTGACAAATTTATTTTCAGTTAAAAAGGTAGACAGCGTTTCATACCTTCCCTTGGAGCTTGTTTCAGCCCATACATTGCTTTGTGAAGCCTGTACACATGGTTGGGAAACTCGTTGTTCTCGAATCCTTCAGGTTTTTCAACATACACTTCTTCAGCCAAATCTCCATTAAGGAAGGCACTTTTAACATCCATTTGATACACAGTGAAGTTCATATATGTAGCGTATGAAAGGAAGATTCTGATAGCTTCAAGTCTTGCTACTAGTGCAAACGTTTCATCATAGTCAATCCCTTCAGTCTGTGTACACCCCTATGCAACTAACCTTTCCTTGTTTCTAATAACGTTACCAATCTCATCCATCTTGTTCTTATATATCCATCTAGTGCCTGCGATGTTCTTACCAGGTGGAGCTAGCACTAGAGTCCATACCTTGTTTCTTTTAAACTGATTGATTTCAACTATCATTGCAGCGACCCAACCTTCTTCAACAAGGGCTTCAGCTACACGCTTGGGTTCAATTTGGGATAGAAATTCAGCAAACAAACATTCATTGGTTGAGGCTGATTCTGAGTCACGAATTCTTTGTCTAGTAGTAACCCCAACCTTTGGTTCACCAATAATGTTGACAAGAAGAATGTGTTGATCTCTTAACAATTTGCTTTGAGGAGCTAGAGAGTCATAGACAGGAGCAGGTATGGAGGATGAGACTACAACTTGAGCTTCGTCTTGCTGAGTAGGAGGACTCTCTTCAAAAACAATCTCTGTGTCTGTGTTAGCATCAACGATTTCAAGATGTGATGATTCACAGAGAACAGAAGAATCTTCCTGATCATGATTTCTAGGTGAGTCATCTTCAGCTGAGGTGGAACAAGGGCTTCTGGAAGGCTGATGTTCTTCTTCTATAAGTACTTGAGTAGAGGGAACATCAATGTTGTGAGTTGACAGCGGATCGTATGCAGGAACATATGGTATAAGAGTATCTGTGTGTTGATGATGATAAAAGACAGGCCTTGGTTCAGAGAACTCATCTGTTGGGAAAGACCTATTTTTGTTGAAATCAATTTTGTAGTCTCATATATTTGTGATGATTAAGCAAGGAAGAAAGAAATAAAATAGATGAAGTAGAAGAATTCTAGAGAGAGAAAGTAGTGAGAGAAAGTAGAGAGAAGTATGTGAAACTTTTGAAAGATTAGATTAAGAAATAATGACAATCAACACCCTTCCTAACAGCTAGGAACGATATTTATAGCCTAGCCTACATGTGGCTTAATGGGCTATATGTTTGATTGGGTCGGGCTTGAATAAAATGCTTAGTACCTTAAAAGAGGCCTTTTAAGCTAACCATCAAGCTCGTAATGTCACGACTATTTTAACTAACTATTACAACGTTCTAATAAATGTTACAATATAAACCTATGACTGAACATTATTGTTTGACTCAATAATTTGAGGCTATCAATCTCCCCCAATGTGAGGTCATTCTTCTTCGATATTTGGAGATCAATGGAGATTACGAATTTCATCATAAATGAGTCTTGAACATGTAATAGTAGAGTTGTTCCTTCATGATGTGATCTTTGAGCCTTTGTCGTTGTCTTTCGACTTTGTCTTTTATCTTGAGATATTCAACTTATCCTTGACTTGTCTTTGCCATCTTGCGATCTTGTGTCTTTATCCACATACTCATACTTCGCACTATCTTGAAAGTTTGCTAACAATCTCCTTTGAATAGAGGTCATTCCTCTACATTAATTGTTAAGGAACATTTTGATCGTCAGTGTTGCAGAAGTCTTTAGCTTTCTTGATTATTGAATGTCTTTGGGCATGAGTATGTGGTTTTGAATCTCTGACTTTGCTGAGTACACCGTAACGTCACCTTCTTGAGACATAACATAGACACGGACTGAATGGCTTTGACATTCGTCCTAAATCGGTAGCGTTTTACCTCCGGTCGGTGAAGACTGTTACACGATATTAAATATCGTACCTGTGATTAGGTATATTCAATTAAGAATCTCCTTGATAGGGTTTCGCGGCTGTTGATGAGATGGCTTTTATACATGATCTCACCGTTCTTTTCGGGCTTTAAATGCATAAAAATATCATAAAATACCATATATATATGCTTGTGTTTGTTTACTTGTGTATTTTAGGTATGGATATCGTGAAAAAGACAAAAGATCACAAGAAAAAACGGACACGAGAAACGAAGCCGTACAAAGAACCGGGCCCTAGTTCATGAATTATCCAAGATAAACCCTTGAAGACTTGAAGATGTACAAGATTGATCCTCATTTTATGAAGAAATGACACTTAAAACCCTTGTATATTCATAATTACAAGTTTGGTCGCTTAAGTTTGTCAAAATTACAAAATGGTCCTTCAACTTCGAAGAATTGGCAAGTTTAGTCCCTCATCAATTCTAAATTACCAATAATGGTCCCTCATGAAGTCAAAGATACAATAAAGACCTTTGAAGATCAAGAATGTCCAAGATCAGTCCCTCAAATATTCAAAAGTGGCAAAAATAACCCTTGAAAACCTTTTGCAAAAGTTTGGTGGCAAAAGTGTGAAGTTTATAACTTATTTAACAAAGGAAAACAAGTTTGGTTGACTGAAATCACGTTTTACACACTTAACCAAAACAAAAGGACTACTACTGCCATTTCCCAAAGTTTAAACTTGCACAAACAAACGGAAAACACAATGCACCCCCTTATTTAAGATCAAATGGTTTACTGTTTACCATTATAAACCCAGTTACCATCCCACTTAAACCAAAGGGTAAAATGAAATTACTCACACCCACGCTTAATTCACACACCCAGAAACACATCCCACACACAAAACCCTCAATACCACTCACCATGTGACCCCACCATTCAACCCGTCCACCTATCACATCAAACCTTAACCTCCAAGGCTTGCCACGTGGCCAAATCAATAGCCAAGACTCAATGCTTAACTACAAAGCTAAAATGAACGTTCCCGATTCATTTGGACAGCTAAAACAACAAATGCGTCTAGAAGATTTCAAGGGAACTTTTGGGATTTCATAGCCTAGGGTTTTACATGTTTATGCCTTGTATCCGTCTATAAAAGGAGACCTCGACATGTGAGAGTCCCTTGGTTCCAGATTTTAGCTATTTCTTTGTAATTCCTTTTTATTGAAATAAAATTGAGTTTCTGAAAATTGTGGTTTTCTCTTTTGTTATTTATAAAAGTTTGGTGATTGAATAGCTGAAATCTGAGTTCCATATTCATGTTATGTTGTTTTTGAGGAAAGGTTTTATAGGATAAAACTCTTGTTGTAAAAAAAATCAGATTTTATATTATTTGTTCATCTTTGTGGTTTGTTGATCTTAGCAGGTACAAGGAATCTGGTGCTTGTTTTGCTAGCACCTCATCTCAAACATTCCAAGGCTATGATGTAAGTCTTGGAGGTTTGCATCTCTCTCCTTTTTCATTTTTCTGAATTTTTGTTGAATATTTGGTGATTTTGCATGATTTGTTGTGGATCTGTGTTTTGTGGCTTGATTTGAGTTTCTAAGGTTGGTTAAGTGTTGTTAGCGTTGTTTTCATCTTGGATTGAAGGTTAAAACACAACAATCCTTTGGAAAGTTGAGAGATCAGATTCCAAAGGGGTGTTTGGGTTAACTGTATTTTCAAGGTTCAAGGCTTCCTTTGTGGTTTTACTTTGTTCTATTGTGTTTGTATATGTTTATCTGTTATTAAGGGGTGGTTATCTGCTAGTTTTGTGGGCTTGAACACCTAAATCAATCAAAGGGTCATAAAATCAGTTTTACTTGGGTATTTTGGCTAAAACTTTAGGGACACCTAGATCTAAGGGTAGACTTGGGTTAAAAAGCGTTAAATTTTGGTTAACTTAATCAGGGAAATAGGTTTGAAGGCTTAAAATTGGATTGGTGGTCAAATAGATAAGCAAAAGGATTTTGGATAATCACTTTTGCTTATCAGAAACTTTTGGTGCTTGAATCGGCTTATTTACTTTGATCCATTGCTTGAAACAAGTTTCTTTGCGCTTATTGGACTTTATTATAGCTTGTGTATGCATTTGGTTCAATTTGGCTGGCTTATTCATGCTCAAATTGCTTATTTGTTCATAACACCTTATTTTCAAGGTCTGTGCAACATCTATGGACTGTTTGCTTAATCTGGGATTATTTAGTGAACCAATTTGTTATTTCTTTGTTGATATAGACTCCTTGTGATTCACTGATCACAAGGGTGCCCTTGTTTCCATTTGAATCCAACTGGATCTTTCTAAAAAGGTAAGTCAAATAGTCAAAGCAGTGGGAAGTCCTTTCCCCTGCTGCTAGCCACTGCTAGTGTTATTTCAACTGGTGCTTATCAATAAGCTATTCTAGCTTATTTTAACCTGCAACAACTTTGAATTTGTAATAGGCGTCACTTATTTGACCCATTTGTTCATTCTGGAGCATTTGAGGGTTTGACTTTGAGGTTTGACTAGAAAACCAAACACTTTGACTTTTAAATAAGTGCTTATCAGCTTATTGTGCTTATTTGAATTGGCTTATTGAACTTTTCTTTGTTGATTTGTCTTAGTTAAGTCATTCAGAGTCTTTTGCAACTTATTAGAAGGTCTGAGGTGGTCTAGAACTCCAAGTCGACTATTTTGTCTTTTAGTGAAAATCTTCTTCGCTTATTTCTGGCTTATTGAGTGTGCTTTTTCAAAATTTCTTTTCACAGATCTCTTAGGCATCTCAAAAGAAGGTTGTGTGTTTAAGTAGAGCTTATTGCATTGGCTTATTGCTTAATGAGCTTAATGGCCCAATAAGAATAAGCTGTTGACTATTTAAGTTGTGATAAGCTTAAAATCAGCTTTTGGGCCTTCAGACTTTTGTGTTTAGATTTGAATTTTGAGTCATATAGGGATTTTTCAGGTCATTTGGGCCTAGTTGGACTTTTTGGGCCCAAAAGCCCATTAAGGGTGACTGTTTTTGCATTTAGCCCATTTGGGGACCCATTAGGAATATTTTGGTAATTTCACTTTCATTTTCTGATTATTTAGGTTAAAACAAACTAGTTTGTAATTTTTTATAATTTTTGGATTTTTAATATTATTTTATTATTTAATTTCAAATTTCACATTTTTGCACTTTTTATATCTTTCTTAGGTTTAATACATTAAAATAGGATTTTTGCAACTTTTAGATTAATTTTATCATCATTTTCCTAATTTTTATAATTATTTTAAGTTTAAATAGTTTTTAAATCATTTTAAATAGTTTTAATTAGTTTAAAAATTTATAAAAATAGTTTTTAATCTTTTTAGGATATTTTAGAGGTTTACAAAGTGAAAAATCTTTATTTGGGCTTTTTAATAATTATTTTGATTTTTAGGGCTTTAATTAGCATTTAAAAATTAATATTTAAATAATTTAAAGGTTTGAAAAAGTTTTGATCATTTGTAAACTCTTAGTTTAATTACCTTGATTTTTGGTAATTTTTGGGAATTTTTAGAATTAATTTTTATTTTTGCTCTTTTTACGGTTTTAATTTTAGTCGTCCTAGTAATTTATTTCACGTCTTCGTTATTCTATTTTCTCATCCCCTTCTTTCAAATATTAATCTCAAATCTTGTTACATCTTAGTCACACACATATACCTCCTTGGGAAACGAACTTTCACATCATAAGGGTCATTAGTGTTTGATTTTCCTAAATCATCACTTAATACTTTCCGCTTTTACGCCTTTTTCCTAAAAGGTGTAATTTACCACAATCATTTTAGCGCCGCTGCCGGTGAGGTGTGTCGTGATTAACTTGTCTTATTGTTTTTAATATTAACCATAAATAGTATTTTTATTAGTAGAAATCTACTAATACGTATTATCGGTTTTTTTCGTTTTTTCTTGTGAAATTATTATTACTATATTGTATTAAGTATCACAATCAATACAAAATATCTCCAAAAGTGTGAAAACACAACATTAATTGGGATTTGATCTCCTATTTATTGTATTCGAATCTCAAACAAAAAGAAAAAGGCAAAAATAGATAAATACTTTCGTGAAGCTCGATTTTGAAAAATACAAACTATAAGGTAGGTATAAGGCGGGTATTATAAAATATACCCTAAGGAAAAAGGCTCTTAAGTGCTTCGCGCCGCCTGGTTTCCCTGCTTGCCTGTGAGCATTTTGAGATTGAAGGCTAATCGAGGGTTTTGCCGCCCAAAGTATTATTACGTATCATATATATTTGCTTGGTTTTCTTTGTGATTAAACCCTCTTGAACAATTTGGTTTTCACCAAAGTTCTAAAGTCATTCGAAGGTGTTCACTCCACGTGATCGTTTTCATTCTTTTGAGGCTTCTTTAATCAAGATTTTGATTTGAGGAGAGATTTGGTAGATTGTTGTCTACGAAGATACACAAAAAAAAATTAAAAACAATCAAAAACACAAATAATTGAAAATTCACAAAACACCCAAAAAGAATCTTCTTTGATCACCTCCCATTCTACGTGAAGTTTATGTAAACTCGTAATCAAGCAAAACGAGCTCGTAAACGTCGTCAGATTCAAGGAAATCAAGAGCCGTTGATTGAAAAACAAACTCCAATTGTTGAACCTATTGTAGAACAAGAAGCTATCATGGCTACGTGCTATGATGCAGTTGCTTCAAGCACACACCGAGGGTTTTGGAGAAACTATTGTGATTCCCGCTATCCTTGTGGAGAATTTCGAGATTAAGACGGGTTTAATGTCGATGTTGCAAGCAAATAAGTTTAGAGGTCATGAGAAAGACAACCCGCATTACCACATAAGGAATTTTAATCATCTCACCGCAACTAGCAAGTTTAAGGATGTTCCACATGACGCCATTAAGATGATGTTGTTTCCATACTTTCTAGATGGACCCGCTAAAATTTGGCTCGACAAAGAACCGCCAAATTCGATTTTGACATGGGGTGATCTCGTCTCTAAGTTTGTGAACCAATTTTTTCCACCATCTAAAACGACACATTTGAAAAATGAGATTTCAAGGTTTACACAACGTAATAATGAGAGTTTTTCAATGGCATGGGAACAATTTAAGGAAATTTTACATGAATGTCCACACCATGATTTTTCGGAATTGCATCAAATAGATACTTTCTATAATGGGCTTAATGATCATGAACGAGATTATTTGAATGCAACCGCGGGTGGTAATATTTTGTGTAAAACGACCGATGAAGCTTTAAAGATTATCGAGAATAGATCTAAGGTTTACAACCCTCGTAACACACTGAGTGTTGCCAACATGGGTTCGTCATCGTCTCGTCACATTAATGCCTTACATGATGAAGCTAATGAGGAAAATCGGTTTTTCGATAGGTTTTCAAATCTTATGTCTTATTGGAAAGCACAAGATGCTTTGAATTCCGCTTTGGTTAAAGCGGTTGATAAGAGTTGTTTGTCTTGTGGTGGAGCTCATGATCTTTCCGAGTGCATTACCGCCGATGGTAACACTTCGAGTGCTTACGTAGCAACGGGAACTTACAATCAAAACAACCAAGGTTCCCGCCCAAATCAAGCTCCACCAAATCAAAATGTTAATAACTATCGAAACAACAATCAAAATGGTGGTTATCAAGGCAATTCACGTAACTAAAACAAAGGGAATTATCAAAGTGAGAATGGACAAGTTGTAAATCAAAACCAAAACCGTGATTTTCATAACACTACACAAGGTTTTCAAAATGCTCACACTAAAAATCTTCAAGGAAAATTTTTGAATTATGCTAAAGCAAATGATGCTAAGTTTGATAACATGCAACCTGAGATAATTAGCTTAAGATCTGAGTTGAAAAATGAGCTTAAAACGAACTTGCTAATGAACTTAAGACTCATGCTAATAAAATGGAAGGAAATGTTCAACGTCTTCAACAAAATCAACAAAAGATGGAACAAGGACAACATGAGATTAAGCAAGAATTGTTAAAAGCGGATTTAAGGCAATCAAAATTTGAAGACCGAATGGAAAAAATGTTTGAAGCAATCATGTGTAAACCCTCTTCCTCGGATGGCCTTCCTAGTGATACCATTGCAAACCCGAAGGAAGAAATGAAGGTTATTACTACACGAAGTGGTAAAACTTTCAAGGAACCAATCTCTCGTCCAAGTACTTCTACGGAGAAGGAAATCGAGAAAGAACCCGAGGTGATGGTCGAAAAGGAGCATATCACAAGCCCACGAAGTACCGCTCATACCACACCTATGGTTGAACCAATACCAATCATGGAACCCGAGATTCCAAGGCCGTTGCCTAATGTCCAACCCACACCACCCTTACCTTACCCTTCGAGACGAAACAAAGAGAGATTGCAAGAACGTAACAAACAACAAATCGAGCTTTTTATAAAAATGTTTCAACAAGTTCATTTTGATGTAAGTTTAGCCGACGCGTTGTTATATATGCCTCGTTTCGCTTCCACTTTTAAAAGTATGATGAATGACAAGGAAAAGCTTTCAAAGCTTGCTAATTGTTCTTCGGTTTATCTTAACCGCATACCGGAAAAAGTTGGTGACCCCCGAAAGTTTCTCATTCCTTATGACATACAAGATATGAATGAATGCCTCGCCTTGGCCGATCTTGGTGCGAGCATTAATTTGATGCCATTTTCCATTTGGAAATCACTTTTGCTTCCGACTCTTACTCCATCGAACATGTCTATTGAGATGGCCGATCATTCTATGATTTTTGCATGTGGAGTAGCCGAGGATGTTTTCGTGAAAGTGGGGAAGTTCTACTATCCCGTTGATTTTATAGTAGTTGACATCCCCGCGGATCCTCAAGTTCTTCTAATTTTAGGTCGTCCATTTTTAGACACCTCAAGATCGCTTATCGATGTTCATGCAAGAAATTACTTTGAGATTCAACGAAGAGGAACTTGTTATAAACGCTACTCAAAACTCGACACCTTCTTATGTTTATGCAATCTCTACCATCAATCACATTGACTTAGTTGATGTGGTTTGCGATGAGTTTTCACAAGAAGTGTGAGGTTTTTCCGATAGTTCGTAGAGTGGCAATCCCACTATTTTGGATCCAATTCTTGCTAATTCTACACCAAATCTCACTCCATTCCAAGGAGGCGATTTTACTTCAAATGAAATCGATAATGAAGATGAGGTGATTATTGTTAATGATACTTCTATTCCACCATTTCTTCCGCTGATGGAAGTTATGAGTGTTGAGCAAAAATCTTCAATCGAGGAACCGCCTATCCTTGAATTGAAAGATCTTCCATCTCACCTTGAATATACATTCTTGGAAGGTGATGACAAGTTGCCGTTTATTATTGCAAAAGGTCTTGCTAATGATGAAAAAACCGAGCTCTTGAATGTTCTTAAAGCTCATAAAGGGGCAATTACGTGGAAATTTCCGACATTAAGGGTATTGACCCAAAATTTTGTACTCACAAGATTTTAATGGAGGAGGAATACAAACCCGCAATTCAAAGTCAAAGAAGGGTAAACCCCAAAATTCACGATGTCATAAAAACGGAAGTTTTAAAACTCCTTGACGCGGGAATGATTTATCCTATATCCGATAGCCCATGGGTGAGCCCAATCCATTGTGTCCCTAAAAAGGGAGGAATGACCATTGTGCCTATTGAAAACAACGAGTTAATTGCCACTTGTGTTGTGACCGGTTGGAGGGTGTGTATTGACTACCGAAAGTTAAATGAAGCCACTCGTAAAGACCACTTTCCTTTGACCTTCATGGATCAAATGTTTGAGCGACTCGCGGGAAATGAATTCTATTGCTTTTTAGATGGTTTTTCCAGTTACTTTCAAATCCCTATCGACCCTCGTGATCAAGAGAAGACTACGTTTACGTGTCCTTATGGAACGTTTGCTTATCGTAGGAAGCCTTTTGGACATTGCAATGCACCGGGTACGTTTCAACGGTGTATGATGGCTATTTTTCACGATATGATCGAGAAGTCGATGGAAGTGTTTATGGATGACTTTTTGGTGTTTGGCAATTCGTTCACGTCGTGTTTATCTAATCTCGAGCAAATGTTAAAACGTTGTGAAGAAACCAATCTTGTGCTTAATTGGGAAAAATGTCATTTTATGTGTAAACAAGGAATCGTCTTAGGACATAAGGTTTCGAAAGCGGGGTTTGAGGTCGATAAAGCTAAGGTAGACGTCATCGCCAAGTTACCTCATCCCAAAACCATTAAGGGAGTTAGGAGTTTCCTAGGCCACGCGGGCTTTTATCGTCGTTTCATCAAAGACTTTTCGAAAATATCTCGACCTATGACACACCTTATCGAGAAGGATGCTCCTTTTAAATTCAATGAGGATTGTGTTAGAGCTTTCGAAACTCACAAAAGGAAACTTACCGAGCTCCCATTCTTGTTGCTCCTAATTGGGAATTACCCTTTGAAATCATGTGCGAGGCAAGTGATTATGCTATAGGTGACGTCTTAGGGCAACGTTATGAAAAGCATTTCCATCCTATCCATTATGCTAGTAAGAAGATGACAGAGGCTCAATTAAACTACACCATAACGGAAAAGGAATTCCTTGTCGTGGTCTATGCTTTTGAGAAATTCCGACCTTATCTCGTCTTAACTAAAAGCATTGTGTATACCGACAATTCGGTTATCAAGTATCTCTTAGCGAAGAAAGATGCTAAGCCGAGATTGCTTCGTTGGATGCTCCTCCTCCAAGAATTTGATGTCACCGTGCTTGAAAAGAAAGGAGCCGAGAATATAGCGGCCGATCATCTCTCTCGTCTAGAAGATCCTCACAAATATGTTTTCGAGAACAAGTAAATCACCGAAACATTTCCTCTCAAGACTCGCGGTGTAGTGAATTCTAAAGACACCACCCCATGGTTTGCCGACATTGCAAATTACCATGCGGGCAATTTCATAATCAAGGGTATGACAACACAACAAAATCGAAAATTCTTTCGTGACGTCAAGTTCTATTTTTGGACGACCCTTATCTCTTTCGGGTTTGTGCGGATCAACTCGTTCGACGTTGTGTTTTTGGTGCCGAAGCTTCTAACATCCTTAGAGCTTGTCACGAGGGACCCACGGGTGGTCACCACGGTGTTAATCTCACGGCTAAGAAAGTGTTCAATGCCGGCTTCTTTTGGCCTTCTATCTATCATGATGCACATGCACTTGTGAAGTTGTGTGATTCGTGCCAACGTCAAGGAAAATCGTCTCAATGTGAAGAAATGCCGCAAAACATAATTCAAGTGTGTGAGATTTTCGACATTTGGGGCATAGACATTATGGGGCCGTTCCCATCGTTTCATGGTAACAAGTATATCCTCGTTGTCGTACTACCTTTCTAAGTGGGTGGAAGCTAAGGCTTTACCTACTAATGATGCTCGTGTGGTAGTGAAGTTTTTGAAGCAACTATTCTCTCGGTTCGGAACCCCTCATGCTATTATAAGCGATCATGGAACCCATTTTTGTAATGACCAATTCGAGAAGGTCTTAAAGAAATATGGAGTTACTCATCGTCTTTCTATGGCTTATCACCCACAAACGAGTGGGCAAGTCGAGGTTTCGAACCGAGCTTTGATGAGGATTTTTAGAGAGGTCGATTGGAGAAAACCGTGCTTCATGGTCCGACAAACTCGATGATGCTTTAGGGTCCTTTAGGACCGCTTATAAGACACCTGTCAGTTGTACTCCTTATAAGTTAGTCTATGGGAAGAATTGTCATTTGCCCATTAAATTGGAGCATAAGGCATATTGGGCCCTTAAGCATGCAAACTTTGACTTGAAGACCGCGGGAGATCACCGGAAAATACAATTGAATGAATTGGATGAACTAAGAGATAATGCTTATGAAAATTCATTGATTTTCAAAGAAAAGACTAAAACGTTTCATGATGCAAAGTTTAAAAACCGGGTTTCTAACGTTGGTGATCAAGTGTTACTTTTTAACTCTAGATTAAAGATATTTTCCGGGAAATTGAAATCTCGTTGGTCGGGCCCTTTAACCATTACACAAGTGTTTCCTTATGGGACCATCGAGCTAGCTCAAAATGATGGTCCTAACTTCAAGGTGAATGGACATAGGCTTAAGCACTACTTTGGTGGGGAAATTCCTTCATTGGATGACCTCGACCAAGTCACCTTCCCCAATGAAAATTAGCATTGAGGGGATCGAGTCGAGCTCATGACTCGGTAATAAAAAACGAGGTGCCTCGTGGGGGAGATCCCATGCTTATCCTTTTTATGATTTTTCTAATAAATAATAAGAGGGGATTTGTGACCTTCCAACTCGTTGTCTCGTGGTTGTTTGTGATTTTGTTATCTACGATTGAAGACTCTCGTGTTCGTTTACGTGAGCCTCCATCGTTTGCTTGAAGAACTTTTTCACAAAAAAATGACATATCCTTTATTTTTCTAACAATTACCTTTTAGCATAATTCATAAACGGCCTTAGATATATTGTTGATCACCCTTTCCATGCTAGATCCTAAGCATTCGACTCTTCGTCGCTAGTATGGGGGTGCTCAACCTTTAGAATCGAAACATTGAGGACAATGTTTAATTCTAGTATGGGGGGTGAATAAATACTTGCTTTGCTACGCCCTCACGTTTTCCAACTTTCAATGTTTTGTTTTGTTGCTAATAAGGCTAAAAGGGCCAAATTTTAAAATTTTTCTTAGTTTTAATAAGTGTTTTTAAGACATGAATGTATATTTTCCGATGGGTAGAATAAGAGCTAATTTTTTACTTGATGGGTATTTGGAGCCCTTTACATTCATTAACCCGCTCAATTCAAGTTTTGCTAGACTTTTATATAGGGAACTTTAAAATGCGAAAGTCTTAGCTCAATCGGGTTAAGAACAAGAACTTTTCGCAAGTTCCTATAATTGATCCTAGAAAGTCACTTATACAGGGAACTATAAAACGCACTCTCTAAAAATGAAAAAGTCCAAGAAAGTGCAAGATCCTATAGGTGACTTGAAAACCCAAAACTTTGATTTGATATAGTCTTAATGAAAGCTAATCAAAATTTGGCTTAATTTTGACTTGCATGGCTAAGTATTCACGAGTCTCTTTAAATAGAGGTCTTTAAATAGTGAAGAACAAGAGATGATAGAGTTAGACAAGTGATCATGCTAAATGTAGAACATGAAAATGTAATTTCAAACACTCCTATGTTTTTTAATTGTGGCTTTTTCTCCCATAAAATCAATGCATTAGGAATAAAAATAATTGCAATAAGTAAGATCGTACGATTTGAAAGGTTACTTAGCTTCTAGCACAAGATCGTTTAAAAGTGTCTCGGGGTTGAATAGAGTTCATAGCCAAGGCATAAATTATTGAAGCGGGACGCGAAGATTGGTGAAAATCCAAAAAGGCCCTAACAAGGCATGAGGAGCTCTATTTGTTGCTAAAGATCCAAGATGATGTGAACTATCATTATTCCAAAATCAATATGAAGGATCGAGACACACGACGAAAAGCAATTACTCCCCTAAAGATCATGGAGAAAGTCTATCCGAAAAGACCCTTACAAGGTATGAGGATAAATATATACAAGTCCTAAAAGGAGGCGGATCGTTGTATATCAAAATAAAAAATAAAGATTGAAGAAAAATGGTGAAGTCGTGGTCCTAGTATGAAGAATCTCTTAAAAACGTCAAGTGAAGAAATTCCAAAATATGAAGAGAATACCATAATTTCAAGAACGTCTTCCCAAGATTTGAAGTATGAAGTATATGCCAAATATCGGTCCGACAAAGGTCTCAAATCGTGAAACAAGTTATGTCAAGATATGAACTTAAGGAGATACACGAGATGCCGTTTTAAAAGATTTTGTCCTTCGGCTAACAATCAATTAAATCGTGCTACTTTACTTTCGAACTAATAAATACTCAAATAAGTCAATATGAATCACTTGTGATCCATGACAAGCAGTAAAAAATTCTAAAAACCCATTTCCTTTTATAATAACTAGGATTACGGGGAGAAAAAGTATTACACAATTTGGACGTGTGAGTAGTGTTAGCATTGTGACTTGTACCAACAATGATCTCGTTTTTGCACTTAGCATGAAATGTATGACAATCAAGGATGACGAAATTTACTCTATGAGACATTTACTTGTTTCTATTCATTAACCCTAAAAGTCACATTCATGATGAAAATCATACATTATGTCTTTACACATCTTCGTAGTATTATTACAAGTCTTTTAATTTTCAATAAAGGTTAATAAAAAAGAATTTGGGTGATGCTTATATACTTTATTCTAGAATTGCGTGAGGGCACGACAATGGCTTAGTATGGGGAGTGATGAGATGGCTTTTATACATGATCTCATCGTTCTTTTCGGGCTTTAAATGCATAAAAATGTCATAAAATATCATATATATGCTTGTGTTTATTTACTTGTATATTTTAGGTATGGATATCGTAAAAAAGACAAAAGATCACAAGAAACAAGGAAAAATGGACACGAGAAACGAAGCCGTACAAAGAACCGGGCCCTAGTTCATGAATCATCCAAGATAAACCCTTGAAGACTTGAAGATGTACAAGATTGATCCTTATTTTATGACTAAATGACACTTAAAACCCTTGTATATTCATAGTTACAAGTTTGGTCCCTTAAGTTAGTCAAAATTACAAAATGGTCCTTCAACTTTGAAGAATTGGCAAGTTTAGTCCCTCATCAATTCTAAATTGCCAATAATGGTCCCTCATGAAGTCAAAGATACAATGAAGACCTTTGAAGATCAAGAATGTCCAAGATCAGTCCCTCAAATATTCAAAAGTGGCAAAAATAACCCTTGAAAACCTTTTGCAGAAGTTTGGTGGTAAAAGTGTGAAGTTTATAACTTATTTAACAAAGGAAAACAAGTTTGGTTGACTGAAATCACGTTTTACACACTTAACCAAAACTCAAGGACTACTACTGCCATTTCCCAAAGTTTAAACTTGCACAAACACGCGCCAAACACAATGCACCCCCTTATTTCGGATCAAATGGTTTACTGTTTACCATTATGAACCCAGTTACCATCCCACTTAAACCACAGGGTAAAATGAAATTACCCACACCCACACTTAATTCATGATGAGACTGCTTTTATACATAGTCTCATCTTCCAAATTGGGCTTAAAATGCATTAAATATCATCAAAATACCCAAATATATGCTTGTGTTTGTTGCTTGTGTATTTTAGGTACGAATATTGAGAAAATGACAAAAGATCACAAGAATCAGTCAAAAACGAACACGGGAAACGAAGCCGCACGATGAACCAAGCCCTAATGAAGAATTTTCCAAAGAAAACCCTTGAAGACTTGAAGAATTATGAAGATTGGTCCTCCAATATGGAAGAATTGACACTTTATACCCTTTGTATCTTCATATTTACAAGTTTGGTCCCTAAAGTTTGTCAAAATTACAAAAAGGACCCTTAACTTTGAAGAATTGGCAAATTTAGTCCCTCAACAAAACTAAATTGCCAATATTGGTCCTCCAAGAAGTCAACAATCAAGTCAAACCTTGAAGAATGAAGAAAATGCCAAAATCAGTCCTTCAAATATCATCAAATTGCATGATTAGTCCTTGGAAAAAGTTTGTAAACAAGTTGTGCCAAAAATGACAACTTTGGCAAAGTTGTCACAAGTATAAAGGGGCGTTGATAGATGTTTTATACAACATGAACAAAACAAGAGAGTCAAGGGGGCCATTCTGCCAAACACACAAACCACTCTCAGCCAATCATGTGTCCACCTCATCCCAACCAACCAATCACCAACCTCCACTTCACTTCCCCTCCCACGTCACCCTTCCACCTAGGTTTATTAAATAAACCTGGTCAATTAGTCAACCATTTTTCCCACGTTAACACATTTTTTAAAAATCCTTTTTCCCAAAACGGATTAATCACACTCTAATCACCTTATAAACCCTAACTTAATCCCATGTTCAATTGATTTAAAAACAAAGGGGTTTGTCCCCTAATTGTGCAGAATGTTGATTAACCTTATTGTCACCAAAACCCCCATCCCAAATCACCCATCACTCTCACCCATGTGATACCTTGGCCCTCCCCTGCACAAGCAAACAAAAAGATGACAGCAGGATCAACAACTCACAACATTTTCGTGCTCCCAAAGAAAATATGGACGTCCAAGATCATCTTTTCACCACTGGCATCCCACATACATCCAAAATTCATCACATGGGCTCTTGACCAAGTTCAAAAAATTGGCATCTTTCTGGAATCTCCAAGGGCAAGAAAGGAAGTTCATGTCATTAGCGTTTTAGCTTCTTTTTAGTTCTAGAACAGATGTAAGCCTCTATATAAAGGCCTTATAGGACTTAGTTAAAAGTTGTTCTTGTTTTCCTTTTTCACAACCTTGTAAAGCTTTCTATTCTGAATGAGAAATTAAGTTATGAGTTGATGATGAAAACGAGTTCCACATTATATTTAAGTTGATTTAAGTTATCATTGTTCAAGTTTGGTTTTAATTTTCAGCAAGTTTATTAAGTTTTTCAAGTTTCTGTTTTCATTTCAAGGTTTTCTTAAAATCTAAATTTTCATTAAAGTCTAATAAAATGGTGATGAAATGTGTTGGTTTAGTGGTGTTTAAGGTTGTGTATGTCCATGATACCATGGCTTGTTCTGGTATAGTGGGTACCCAATCTTAGACAGCCATTGTTTGGTCTATTGTTTAGTTTATCTTAGTTCTAACCCAAACTTTAAGCTCTCTTCTAGCTTCATCTATAAGCTAGGGTCAAGCTTTCAAGTTTTTACACAGCTTTGTTCCTTCTCTCTTAGCAGATTCAAAAGAGGAACCATTTTTATCCATTTTTGTTAAGCAGTCCTTCAATAGCATCTCAACAAAGTTCTGCTCAGGCCCCAGCCTGATTGGAGGTGACTTTTCAGTCACTGTTGGGCCTGGATGTAGGCCCAACAAGGTAGCATCCTTGATTCTTATTTTAGCTTTCAAAAATTTTAAATTTTGTGATTCATATGAAATTTGGTGAATTTGGATGATAATTGCTTAAGTGTTTGTTTAAGTGCTTGACTTTGCTCAACTTAGGTTTGCATGCATGCTAGAAGTGTTTGCAATCAGTTTTGAGTAGATTCAAATAGGATTGCTTTGTTAATCTTAAGTTTCTGATTATTAAGGGGTGTTTGGATTAAGGGTTAAGTAGGGTTAAATGTTATGAATCTTGCTGGAAAACCTGTTTTATTCACTCATTTGCTTGTTGGTAGGTGATGAGATGGCATTTATACATGATCTCATCGTTCGTTTCGGGCTTTAAATGCATAAAAATGTCATAATATACCATATATATTCTTGTGTTTGTTTACCTGTGTATTTTAGGTATGGATATCGTGAAAAAGACAAAAGATCACAAGTTACAAGGAAAAACGGACACGAGAAACGAAGCCGTACAAAGAACCGGGCCCTAATCATGGAATATTCAACAAATACCCTTGAAGACTTGAAGACAAACAAGATTGATCCTCGTTCATTGAATAAATGACACTTAAAACCCTTGTATATTAATAATTACAAGTTTGGTCCTTTAGGTTTGTCAAAATTACACAAAAGGTCCCTCAACTTTGAAGAAATGGCAAGATTAGTCCCTCAACAATTTCAAATTGTCAATTATGGTCCCTCATCAAGCCAAAGATACATTGAAGACCTTTGAAGATCAAGAATGTCCAAGATCAGCCCTTGAAATATGGAAAAGTGTCAAAAATAACCCTTGATAACCTTTTTCCAATGTTTGTGCCAAAACTACCAAATGATGAAAGTTATTAACAAAGCAAAACACGTTTTAGGGCTGAAATACTTTATATACCAAAAATCCCAAAACACAAGGGCTAAATGTCTGCATTTGAAACATTTGAAAAAGAAATGCGCCAAACAACTCCACTTCCCCCAAAAACGGCTCAAAAGGTGTTACTGTTCACCTTTTCACCCCCAGAAATTACTCACTTAAAACAAAGGGTAAATCCCAATTACCCTGGCACATGTGTGATTCACACATGCAGAAACACATCCCACACACAAAACCCTTAACCCCATTACCCAAAGGACCTCACCATTTAACACGTCACCCAATCAAAATGCAACTTTCTCTCCAAGCAATCTGACGTGTCCAAATCAACAGCCAAGGTTCCTTGCTTCACCCCAAAGCTATTATAAACGGTTTGGATCACTTTGGACAGCTCATCAACAACAAACGCACTCAAGGACTCAAGGGCATTTTAGAGAAATCACATCTAGGGTTTGTGAATAGTGTAGCCAGGCATTTGCCTATAAAAGGAGACCTCAACATGTGAGAGTCCCTTTGTTCCAGTTTTAGGCTATCAATCTTTGTAATTCCTTTTTAAGTTTAATAGAATTTGAATTTCTGAAAATTTTGAATTCTCTTTTTGATTTGATTAAAAGTTGGTGTTTGAGTAGCCTAATTCTGAGTTCCATTTGATTGTTTAGACCTTCCTTAACCTTGTGGTTAAGGCACGTCTAGGTTTGAAAGGTTTTCAAGGTTCAAAAGCCTTGAAGTCCTTGTTTCTGAATTTGGCTTATATTTGTGTACTAACCCTTAGCCTTAAGCCTTGAGTTCTTTCAATCTTGTTGACACCAAGCCTGAGAAGGATTCTAAGCCTTTGGTTGAGTTTGTTTGTTGCTTGTGTTGAAGACATATCATAATCAAAGCCTTGTTCTGCTTTGAACAATCAGCAGGCTTTGATCATCTTTGTTGAAGTACCTTGGTCTTGTTCTAGTTGTTGATCAAGGTCCAAGGAGCATAGCTGGCCTTCCTAGGATGTTGTGGAAGGCAGGTATAATCTCTGGGTTAAGATTCCCCTAAAAATTTCATGTTTATGGCTGTTTTGAATTTGGTGCTTTGATTTTGAGTATTGGTGTTTGTGCTGGTGATTTTTGAGTTTGATTGTGTTAGTTGCTATTGTTTAAGTGTTTTTGATCATTAAAATCAGTAGGTTATTAGTTAAAATCACAAGTTTCTTTGTTAAGTGGTGGATTAAGGAGTGTTTGGGTCTACTGCATACTTTGGATTTGTGGTTTGCTAAGTGTTTGTTTTGTGTAAGCAAGTATTGATATCTGTTTGTTAGGTGCTTATGTTCATCTGTTTGCAGGTTTTAGGGTTTTGAACACATAGATTCTTGATTTGGCTATAAAATCTTAAATACTTGGTAAAATTGGCTAGGATTTTGAGGACACCTATATCTAAGCTTAGGCTAGGGCTAACAAGTGCTAAATCATAGTTAATAACACCAGGCAAAAAGGATTTGAGGCTTGAAATTGGATCAAGTGTCAAGTATATCAGCAAACTTGTTTCTGCATATGTTCATTGTTCATCAGTAACTTCTAGTGCTTTGATCTTGTTATTTACTTTGATTCAGTATTTGATTCTTGTTGCTTTGTGTTTGTTCTTAGTTTATATAGCTTGTGTATGCATCCTGTTAAGTTTGGTTGGCTTATTGTGGCTAAATCTGCTTATTAAGTGCTTAACTGCTTATTTCCATATCTGGTGCATATCTGGTAACTGTTTGGCTTATTGTGGCTTATTGTGTGAACCAATTTGAGATTTTATTATTGCTATTGACTCCTTGTGATTCACTGATCACAAGGGTGCCTTTGTTTCCAATTGAATCAAACCAGAACTCTCATATAAGCTTGGTCAAATAGTCAAAGCAGTGGGAACTCCTTTCCCCTGCTAGTTACCACTGATAGTGTAAATTTGGGTTCAGCTTATCAATAAGCTATAATAGCTTATTCCAACCAGCAACAACTTTGTTTTTGTAATAGGTGCTCATATTTTGACCCATTTGTTCATACTAGAGCATTTGGGTGTTTGACTTTTAGGTTTGACTAGAAAACCAACTCCTTTGACTTTTACATAAGTTCATTTGTGCTTATTCTGGCTTATTGGTTGTGCTTATTGGATTTTTGTTGATTGATTTTGCTTATTGAGTCCATTTGAAAGCTTTTGCAAGTTGAATCAAGTTCTGAGGTGCATTATTTCTCAAACCCGACTATTTTGTCGTTTTGTGAAATAATACATTGCTTATTTCTGGCTTATTGAGTGAGCTTTTTCAAAAATTCTTTTTACAGATCTCATAAGCATCCCAAAAGAAGGTTATGTGTCAAATTAGAGCTTATGGCATTAGCTTATGGCTTAATGGGCTGAAAAGCCCAATAAGAATAAGCTGAGTGTTCAATAAGCTGTGATAAGCTCATTTTCAGCTTTTGGGCCTTTAGAGTTTTGTTCTTAGAATTGAATTTTAAGTCAGATAGGGCTATTCCAAGTCAATTAGATCAAGTTTGACTTTTTGGGCCCAAAAGCCCATTTGTGTTGACTGATTTTGGATTTGGCCCATTTGAGGGCCCATTAGGGGTATTCTGGTAATTTCACTTTGAGTTTCTGATTAATTAGGTTAAAATAAGCTAGATTGCAAGTTTTTAGATTTTTTTATAATTTTTGGATTTTTAATATTATTTTATTATTATTTTATTATTATTATTAAAATTTCACATTTTCCAACTTTTTACATTTTTCTTAGGTTAATTACATTAAAATAGGAATTTAGCAACTTTTAGAATAATTTTATCTCTTTTTGATTAATTTTTATAATTATTTTAATTTTTAATAGTTTTTAAATCATTTTAAGTAGTTTTTATTAGTTTTAAAATTTCTAAAAATAGTTTTTAATCTTTTTAGGCCATTTTAGAAGTTTACCAATTGAAAAATCTTTATTTGGGCTTTTTGATAATTTATTTGATTTTTAGGGCTTTAATTAGCATTTAAAAATTGAATATTTAATTATTTAAAAGGTTTGAAAAAGTTTTGATCATTGGTAAACTCTTTGTTTATTTAATAAGATTTTTGGTAAATTTTTAGAATTTATTTTTATTTTTGTGGTTTTTAAGGTTCTATGTTTTAACTTTCTAGTAGTGATTTTTTTTTTTTTTTTTTGTTAATTTTTATTTTTACGTCTTCGTCATTTTCTTTTCTCATCCCCTTCTAAACCAAATATTAATCACAAATCTTGAACATCTTAGTCACACACATATACCTCCTTGGGAAACGAACTTTCATTTCATTAAGGGTCATTAGTGTTGATTTTCCTAAATCATCACTCGATACTTTCCCTATTTACCCTCTTTTCCTAAAGTGTGGTAAAACTCTACAATCATTTTGGCGCCGCTGCCTGGGAGGTGTGTCGTGATTAATTTGTATTGTTGTTTTTAATATTAACCATATATAGTATTTGAATTAGTAGAACTCTACTAATACGTATTATCGGTTTTCTTGGTTTTTCTTGTACAAATATTATTACTACATTGTATTAAGTATCACAATCAATATACAATATCTCCAAAAGTGTGAAAACACAACCTTAATTGGGATTTCATCACTCAATTATTGTATTCGAATCTCAAACAAAAAGAAAAAGGCAAAAATAGATAAATACTTTCGTGAACTCGATTTTGAAAGATACAAACTATAAGGTGGGTATAAGGCGGGTATTATAAAATATACCCTAAGGAAAAAGGCTCTTAAGTGCTTTGCGCCGCCTCGTTTCCCCGCTTGCTTGTGAGTATTTTGAGATTGAAGGCCAATCGAGTGTTTTGCCGCCCAAAGTATTATTACGTATAGTATATTTGCTTGGTTTCTTTGTGATTAAAACCCTCTTGAACAATTTGGTTTTCACCAAAGTTCTAAAGTCATTCGAAGGCGTTCACTCCACGTGATCGTTTTCATTCCTTTGAGGCTTCTTTAATCAAGAGTTTGATTCGAGGAGAGATTTTGTAGATTGTTGTCTACGAAGATACACCAAAATCCAAAAAAATTAAATATCATCAAAAACACAAAAAAATTGAAAATTCACAAAACACCCAAAAAGAATCTTCTTTGCTCACCTCCCATTCTTCGTGAAGTTTATGATCACTCGTAATCAAGCAAAACGAGCTCGTAAACGACTTCAAAAGCAAGCCAATCAAGAGACGTTGATTGTTGAAGAACCACCAATTGTTGAACCTATTGTAGAACAAGAAGTCGTCATAGCTAATCGTACTATGATGGAGTTGCTTCAAGCACCCACCGAGGGTTTTGGAGAGGCTATTGTAATTCCCGCCATCCTTGCGGAGAATTTCGAGATTAAGACGGGTTTAATGTCGATGTTGCAAGCAAATAACTTTAGAGGTCATGAGAAAGACAACCCGCATTACCATATTAGGAATTTTAACCGTCTCACCGCCACTAGCAAGTTTAAGGATGTTCCACATGACGCCATTAAGATGATGTTGTTTCCATACTCGTTAGATGGACCCGTAAAAATTTGGCTCGAGAAAGAACCGCCAAATTCGATTTTGACATGGGCCGATCTCGTTTCTAAGTTTGTGAACAAGTTTTTTCCACCATCTAAAACAACACACTTGAAAAATGAGATTTCACGATTTGTGCAAAGAAATAATGAAAGTTTTTCAATGGCATGGGAACGCTTTAAGGAAATGTTACATGAATGTCCACACCATGATTTTACGGAATTGCATCAAGTTGATACTTTTTATAATAGGCTTAATGATCATGAGCGAGATTATTTGAATGCCGCTGCGGGTGGTAATTTTTTGTGCAAAACGACAAATGAGGCTTTACAAATCATTGAAAATAGATCTAAGGTTTATAACCCTCGTAACACACCGAGTGTTGCCAATATGGGTTCGTCATCTTCGTCACAATCGTCTCGTAGCATTAACGCCTTACATGATGAAGCTAATGAGGAAAATCGGTTTTTTGATATATTTCCTAATCTAATGTCCCATTGGAAGGCTCAAGAAGCTTCTAATTCCGCTTCGGTTAAAGCGGTTGCTAAGAGTTGTTTGTCTTGTGGTGGAGCTCATGATCTTTCCGAGTGCATTACCGCGCATGGTAACACTTCGAGTGCTTATGTAGCAACGGGAACTTACAACCAAAACGGTCAAGGTTCCCGCCCAAATCAAGCTCCACCAAATCAAAATGTTAACAATTATCGAAACAACAACCAAGGTAATTACCAAGGCAATTCACACAATTACAACAAAGGGAATTATCAAAGTGGGAATGGACAAATTTCTAATCAAAACCAAAACCGTGATTTTCAAAACACTACACAAGGTTTTCAAAATTCTCACACTAAAAATTTGCAAGGAGAATTTTTGGATTATGCTAAGGCAAATGATGCTAAATTTGATAACATGCAACGTGAGATGATTAGCTTAAGATCCGAGTTGAAAAACGAGCTAAAAAATGAACTTGCTAATGAACTTAAAACTCATGCAAACAAAATGGAAGGAAATGTCCAACGTCTTCAACAAAACCAACAAAAGATGGAATTAGGACAACATGAGATTAAGCAAGAGTTATTAAAAGCGGATGCTAGGCAATCAAAATTTGAGGACCGAATGGCTAAGATGTTTGAAGCAATCATGTGTAAACCCTCTTCCTCGGGTGGTCTTCCTAGTGATACCATTGCAAACCCGAAGGGAGAAATGAAGGTTATTACTACACGAAGTGGTAAAACTTTCAAGGAACCAATCTCTCGTCCAAGTACTTCTACGGAGAAGGAAATCGAGAAAGAACCCGAGGTGATGGTCGAAAAGGAGCACATTACAATCCCACGAAGTACCGCTCATACCACACCTACGGTTGAACCAATACCAATTGTGGAACCCGAGTTTCCACGGCCGTTGCCTAATGTCCAACCCACACCACCTTTACCCTACCCTTCGAGACGAAACAAACAGAAATTGCAAGAACGTAACAAACAACAAATCGAGCTTTTTATAAAAATGTTTCAACAAGTGCATTTTGATGTGAGTTTAGCCGACGCGTTGTTATATATGCCTCGTTTCGCTTCCACTTTTAAAAGTATGATGAGCGATAAGGAAAAGCTTTCAAAGCTTGTTAATTGTTCTTCGGTTTATCTTAACCGCATACCAGAAAAAGTTGGTGATCCCGGAAAGTTTCTCATTCCTTGTGACATACAAGATATGAAAGAATGTCTCGCCTTGGCCGATCTTGGTGCGAGCATTAATTTGATGCCATTTTCCATTTGGAAATCGCTTTCGCTTCCGGCTCTCATTCCTTCGAACATGTCCATCGAGATGGCCGATCATTCTACGATTATGGCAGGTGGAGTAGCCGAATATGTTTTCGTGAAAGTGGGGAAGTTCTACTATCCTGTTGATTTTATAGTAGTTGACATCCCCGCGGATCCTCAAGTTCCTCTAATTTTAGGTCGATCATTTTTAGACACTTCGAGATCGCTTATCGATGTTTATGCAAGAAATATCACTTTGAGATTCAACGAAGAGGAACTTGTTATAAACGCTACTCAAAACTCGAAACCTTCTCATGTTTGTGCAATCGCTACCATCAATCACATTGATATCATTGATGTGGTTTGTGATGAGTTTTCACAAGAAGTGTTAGGTTTTTTCGATAGCTCGTCAAGTGGCAATCCAACTATTTTGGATCCGATTCTTGCTAATTCCACACCAAATCTCACTCCATTCCAAGGAGGCGATCTCACTTCAAATGAGATCGACAATGAAAATGAGGTGTTGATTAGTGATGAAATTTCTATTCCACCATTTCTTTCGCCGATGGAAGTTATGAGTGTTGAACCAAAATATTCAATCGAGGAACCACCTATCCTTGAATTGAAAGATCTTCCTTCTCACCTTGAATACGCATTCTTAGAAGGTGATGACAAGTTGCCGGTTATTATTGCAAAAGGTCTTGCTAATGATGAAAAAACCGAGCTCTTGAAAGTTCTTAAGGCTCATAAAAGGGCAATTGCGTGGAAAATATCCGACATTAAGGGTATTGACCCAAAATTTTGTACTCACAAGATTTTAATGGAGGAGGACTACAAACCCGCAATTCAAAGTCAAAGAAGGGTGAATCCCAAAATTCCCGATGTCATTAAAAAGGAGGTCCTTAAACTCCTTGACGCGGGAATGATTTATCCTATATCCGATAGCCTATGGGTGAGCCCAATCCATTGTGTCCCTAAAAAGGGAGGAATGACCGTTGTGCCTAATGAAAACAACGAGTTAATTCCCACTCGTGTTGTGACCGGTTGGAGGGTGTGTATTGACTACCGAAAGTTAAATGACGCCACTCGTAAAGACTGTTGATCCCAAACTTAGATCGATTAAGCTTTATGTATACGAGATTAGATCAAGTAATACACGTAGAGAAACCTTTGCTTATGAATAAAGTAACTAAGTGTTATGCGGAATTAACACTTAACCTAGAACACAAAGATGTTAAACAAACTTTCACTTGTATTAGAATAATCGAACTTGATTACAATGAAAGAGGTTTAACAGTCGAATACTTGTGAAAACTTATATTGAACATTAACCTAAAGATCTTCTTTTATAGATTAAGAAGTCTTGTACAATAAGCTACGAATCAACTATTCTAGGTAAAGATAATAATGAAAAATACAATGTCGAACTTATCTTTACCATATACAAATATACAAACAAATAAACAAAAAGATTCGTATGAAGATATATTCCATCAGTGCTTGTCTTCAAGGCTGTCAGCGTTGACTTCTTCAAATGTCAACGCTTGGCTGTCAGCGTCCAACTTCTTCTTATCAGCGCTTGAACTCTTCTTATCAGCGTCTAGTGAACTGACACATAATTTATTCCCAACAATCCTCCCCTAAACTTGATATCTATTCCAATGATCAAGTTTCTGAATAAATACTTAAGGCTTAGGAGGAATCTTACAAAAACTTCTTATGTTGGTGATAAACATATCTAATCAAGTCTTTGGCCACGTCACTAGTGTAATCAATCTCCAAGGGTGTTTCCTTCATCTTCTCCAGTACTTCTTTGGACAAGTAATAATCAGCATCCACAAGAAGATATTCTGAGAACTTGGTAGAACTCAAATGAAACACACCACAAGTAGAATAAAGCCTCCAATGAAGATCATTGAGGTCATCTTCAAGATCCTTCCATATGGCAGGATCTGCTTCCCTTGGACCACACAAAGTCAAAAATGTGTGCCACAGTCTTATTCCTGTTGCTGAAGTAGGTGCTTCAGCCTTGTACTTGGCCTCTATCAACTTCCATAGATGAACCAAGTCCTCTCTGTCTATGCTTGCAAAGATAGAAATAATCGAAGTGAAAATGTGTACCTCCTTCCCAAATCTGCCAATCTTCCAAAATCCACACTCATCTTCATCAAAACTTATGATTGGATTTCTGGCATCTAGAGATACTACATTAACCAAATCTGAAGCTTCCAATGGAGAAAGCTTGAGATGCTTCCTTATGACAGTTTCACTTGGATCATACATATCCATATCTTTGGGAAATTGGAGAGGATCTCCTTTCTTCACTGGTCTTTGAGCAATCCTCATCTCCTTTGCAATCTGCATTTCCTCAGCAAGCTCCTGTTTCCTTTCTTCTGAAAGAAACTGTAAGACATTATTTTCTTGCACATGCCTCCAAATAGGATGTGCCCTGTACTCTAGCTCCTCAAAAGATAAAGCCAGCAACTTCTTGTATGTCCATCCAGGTTGATGGCATCTAAGCAACTTGTAATACAATGGCCTACTATCTCTTCTAAGCCAAGTCTTAACCTCTTGTGCATTATACTTCAAAATCACCTTTATATCATCTTGTACCCTGAGAAGAATTTCCAAACCCCAAATTTGATCTGATAAGCTCATCCCTGGGTTGTCAAATACCTTATCTTCCCAAGCATGGTACATTCTGGTGATTTCTGGAAGGTCAAAATCAACCTGCATCTTCAAATCTCTCAACCTTTCTTTTGCCAACTCATCCCCATATTCAAGTCTTTCTGGATCTTCAATGATTTGAACACTTGAATCTGAGCTAGCTCCTTCTTTTTCATCATCACTCTCTTCCTTACTCTCAGAAGTGGCAACAAATGGTGATCTACCACTCCTCTTCAAATCTTCTTCAAAAAGTTGTGCAGCAAACTGTTTATCAAATGCAATTTGTGCTGCATCTTTCTTTGGAACATCTTCTTCAACCATAATTCCTTTACCTTTGTCTTTTGGATCAATGGTAGGTAAAGTAGATGAAGATACCTGTGTAGACACATCTTTGATGATTGTTGATGACTGGAATACATCAACACCACCTGCAGGTTTGTCAGCGTTCAAGTTACCTGTGTCAGCGCCCCGTTTACTCTTGTCAGCGCTGGATGTGTCAGCGTCCAAACTTTTGTCAACGCCAAGATTACTTGTGACAGCGCCCTGTGTAAAATGTTCCATCACTGCTGTAAATGACCCATCAAAATTCAAAGGGGTTACCTTGGATGTATCAATGACAGGGTGCTTCTTCAAGTTGGTGAGTGCTTCAGCAACATTTAAAGATTCACTAAATTGTGAACTCTTCTCACTGGCTGTATGAATCAGCTCATCCTCTTCATCCTCCCCTTTGGAAGATTCCTCTATTCTACTCCTTCTACTAGGATTCTCCAAAACAGTTACCCGCTCCCTCAATGCTTGGAGTTCACGGCCCTGATTATTGACAATTTGTATAAGGCTGACATTTTGCTTTTGCAAGCTAATGACAGCAGCCGTCAATTCATTCAATGTCATAGGTTCCAATCTGCCCTCAGCTAGAATGGGGATTTGACCTCCCAAAATAGAATCATAGGGCATGGATGAGGTCTTAATGATGTTGGGACTGTCTTGACCACCATATAAGCCTGTGCCAATAGCCCCAGCCTCATCCATGTCACCAGCCACACTTGTGGAGGTGGTTCTCTCTGCAACATGGCTAGGACTACTAGAGGAGAACACTCCAGCAGTCCTTTGGCGTTTTCTCAACCTAGATTGAAAGGGGGTGGAAGATGATGTAGATTGTGTGGGTGTGGGTTGGTTAAGGGGTGTTTGGGATTGTTCAGGGATGTCATCAGCGTTGGGATTGGCTATGTCAGCGCCAACATATTAAGTGTCAGCGTTGACATTGGCTTGATCAACGTCCATGTGTTTAGGTGAAGGTAATGGTTCAAGGACAGGCTCAAGTTGAGGTTCAGGGTCTGGTTGTGGTTGGGCAGCCTGAATTACTTCAAGCATGGCTTGGGTGAGAGGTATAGGTCTGTTTGTTGAGATCATTTTGTCAAAATAGTTTTCTTTTGCTTAGGAATCTCATAAAAATGGTCATGATCCCTAAGACATTATTCTTGTAAATCAAACACCATTTGCAAAAATCTTGGGTAAGCCAAAGTCATTTTACTTCCCTTATTTTTACACATCCCTTCAAAAATCATTTTTGAAAAATTATACCTAAGCCCACGTGACATACAAACCAAAGCACTTGCAATGGACCTGTTTATTTCATTAAAAGTAGTACATTTTGGACTTAAGCATTGAAGAAGGACATGTATCAAATATTTCCAATCTGAGGGAAATTCCTGCTTATGATATTTATTTAAAGTTTTATCAGCAGGAATAGGATAACCCAATTCCCTAAGACCTTGTTCTATTGTTGCAGTGGCAAGGGTAGTCACACCATCAGCGTCATTAAGACACAAAGCTTGGCGAACCAAAGCTTCAGTGACCACCCATGTTCTTCCATGAACAGTAGATGTTAATGTGGTCACATTATTAGATGTTGTGGAACTAACAGTGTTCCAAAACTGTCTAATATGAGCGACAGGGACAAGTGGTTCATGAGAAAGTGCATACCTTATGGAGGATGCATTTAAATTGGCCACCATTTGTGAATACTGAGGGAACAAATCATTATCAGCATCCAAGTAAGCTACCATATTATGTTGGCTCTTGAACTCCAATGTCAGATTGTTTGAGTTGAACTTTGGTGCCATGTTGAAAGCTGTTTAGGTTATGTGATATGGGAAAAATCTAGGAGAAAGATGTTAGACAAGAAAATATGAATACCCAGAATGAAAAGTTAGCCAAATTTATAGGAGAGATGCATGATTATGATTGGTCAAAAATGAGGCAGTTATATTCAAAGAGTAATGATGAAAATATTGAATCAAATATAACTTATCTCATGCATTAATTAAAAGTAACAACGCCCCAAAAATTACGGCCAAAGATTAGTCAAAAATAACAACTGGGTAGGGCCCACTAGGTGTCAACGGTCAAAAATAACCCATCAACGCCCAACAGCTATATTTTCTTGTCAGCGTTTGCCTAAAGCCTTGTCAGCGTCACGATTTGTCTTAACAACGTTTGGAGAAAAACTTGTCAGCGTCTAAAAATAAAAATATTTAAAAAGAAAAAGACCTTAACAAAGTAATTTATCCTAAGGGAAATATCTTGCAAGTTGATAATAATTACTGGGTGGCAAGCACTGTCCACTTATGCACACTTGCTTAAGCAAGATAGACACAAATGTCCTCAAGTGTCCCTTGCTAACCAAAATACTTACCAACAAAGTTAGTTCATAAAATCCTTTGTAACTCCCAGGTAAACCCATAAAAAATATTCCCAAGTCTCCCAACAGACCACAACCAATTCTAGGCCAAAAATGTCTTGGCAGCATGCATAGTTTGTCAACTTTGCATGCTACAGTTCCTCATGGTTTAGTAAAACTAACCCATACTCACCTGTGGACACAATCTAGAATTGTGATAAGAGTATTATAAGAATACCCAAGAGTCCTAAAGGTTCCTTAAACCTCCCCTTAAACTATGATACATGAGTTTCTCAAAATATATATGAACATTAAAAATTTATGTCAAGATAGGAATATAAATATTCCAACCATCATCCATAAACAAAAACATGTCCAAATAGCTCTTCAAAGATCCATAAGCAACTCTGTATCCAATGGCATAAAGCTAACACCACCTACACATTTAGATTGAAAACCACGAAACTAACATTGTTGCTGACAGCGCCCCGACAACACTTATCAGCGTTGAAGGAACTCTTGTCAGCGTTAGACAATAATATCTCTAACAACAGCAAAATAACACTTGTCAGCGTTAAATTTACCTTTGTCAGTGTTAGAAAAATAAAGTGGAAAAATCTAAATCATCACAAAGACTAATAACAATACATTATCCTGTACATACTTTTACAAAAAGAGTTCCAAAACACATATTAAGTGAGATTAACCATTCCAATATTTGTTACCAAATATTGAAATCTTCCAGTATCAAAAGGTTTAGTTAATAAATCAGCCACATTATCTTTTGTGTCTACCCTATCTGGTTGTATTAAACCTTTCTCAAAGCAATCTCTTATAAAATGATGCCTAATTTCTATGTGTTTGGTTTTAGAATGATGTACAGGATTTTTAATAATGCATAAAGTACTGTTATTGTCTACAAAAATCTTGGTATGCATGAAATTATACCCATAATCCAACAGCTGGTTCTGAATCCATAAGACTTGTCCACAACAAGCAGCTGCAGCCACATATTCTGCTTCAGTTGTAGAGTTTGCCACCACTGTTTGTTTCTTGCATTGCCAAGATATCAATCTACTCCCAAGAAATTGACATCCACCAGTTGTGGATTTTCTATCAAACTTGTCACCACCATAGTCACTGTCCGAATATGCAATAAGCTCCAATGGAGAATCTTTTGGGTACCATAAGCCAAGATCTGGATAACATCTTAGGTACCTAAAAATTCTTTTCAAAGCAAAAAGGTGACATTCTTTGGGATTCACTTGATGGCGTGCACAAGCACACACAGCAAACATGATGTCAGGTCTTGAGGCTGTAAGATACATCAATGAGCCAATCATTGATCTATAGTGCCTAACATCCACATCTTTTCCAGCTCCAATTTTTCCCCAAGGGTGTTCCCTATCCATAGGAGTGGAAGCACTCTTTTCATGTGGAGAAAAACCAAATTTCTTCAAGATTTCAGCTACATATTTGTCTTGGGAGATGAAGATACCATCTTCTTTCTGCTGAACTTGTAATCCTAGAAAGAAGTTCATCTCACCCATTGCACTCATCTTGGATTTATCTTTCATAAGCTTGGAAAAGTCTTCACTCATCTTTGGATTTGTAGATCCAAAAATGATATCATCAACATAGACCTGAACAAGTAAGACATCCTTACCTTTCTTCTTTGTAAACAATGTCTGATCTATGGTGCCCCTTTTAAAACCATTTTCCACCAAGTAGGTGGACAATGTACCATACCATGCTCTTGGGGCCTGATGAAGTCCATACATAGCTTTCTTCACTCTATAAACCTTGTCTGGATTCTCAGGATCTTCAAAACCAGGAGGTTGCATGACATATACCTCCTCAACAATTTTTCCATAGAGGAAAGCACTCTTCACATCCATTTGATAAACAGTGAAGTTCATACAAGAGGCATAAGCTAGGAAAATTCTTATAGCTTCAATTCTTGCAACAGGAGCAAAGACCTCTTCATAATCTATCCCTTCCTCTTGTGTATATCCCTGAGCTACCAAACGTGCCTTGTTTCTGACCACAATACCCCTTTCATCTTTCTTGTTCCTTAGAACCCATCTTGTCCCAATTGGTCTCACATATCTAGGACAATCAACCAGCTCCCAAACATCCTGTATAGCAAATTGGTGAAGCTCATCCTGCATTGCTTCAACCCAACTAGGTTCTTTGAGAGCATCAAAAATCTTCTTGGGTTCCTGTTGTGACAGAAAACAGGCAAACAAACATGCTTGTACAAGAGGGGTATCAACCTTCTTGTGGATATTAGCAATGAAGCTATCATGAGTCTGGTGAGATCTTCTAGTTTGAACAGGAGTCATGATATTCCCAATGATTTGAGAGGGAGTATGATTCTTCAAAGTAGATCTAGGAATTCCATTTTCAAGAATTCTGTTGTCTTCAATATCATCCTCCATGTTGCTAATATCTTCTTCAGACTCTCTTCCATCTTGAACCTCTTCATTTATTCATGAAGGTTCACCTTGTTCAAAATTGGAAGATACGAAATGCTCATGAATGTTGTCAACGTTGGAATTTTGCTTGTCAGCGCTGGAATTACTTTTGTCAGCGCCAGAATCATTGTTGTCAACGTTTGAGCCATCAGCGTCTGAATTAGTCTTGTCAGCGCTAGAATTGTTCTTGTCAGCGCCTGAATGACCATGCATGTTATCAACTGGTGGTATTGAAGAACCACCTTTATCCTTCCCAGCAGCAGCAGCAGCATAATACTCATCTGTCCATATGGGAAATGTAACATATTCTTGTGTGGGAGATGACTCAACTGCTTGTGGTCCATCCTTTTTAGCAACCTGTGTACCTGAAACATTACCAATTCTCTTCTCCAAACTATTTGAAGTTACCTTCACAATGTCTGGATTAGTAACAGGCATATAATTTAAAGCTCTAGATAAAGGTTCCAAGTCAAATAACCAATTTGGACCACTCTCAGGATCACTAGGTTTACTCTCTAAAAACCTAACATGTACCTTTTCAAGTATACGTTTTTCTTTCTTGATGTAAACCCTATATCCTTTGCTCTGCACTGAATATCCCATGAAATATCCTTCATCACCTTTTGCATCAAATTTACCTAGATCATCACTAGTTTCTAGAACAACTACATGACAACCAAAAGGTTTGAGAAAGCCAATATTCGGCTTCCTTCCCCAAAGTAACTCATAAGGTGTCTTATTATGTATCTTGTTGACCAATGCCCTATTTTGCACATAACAAGCTGTGTTAACAGCCTCAGCCCAAAAGGCTATAGGAAAGTGGGCATCAGCCAACATGGTTCTGGCTGCTTCAATTAGGGTTCTATTCTTCCTTTCAGCAACCCCATTTTGCTGTGGGGTTCTAGCTATGCTAAACTGCCTAGTAATCCCTTTCTTGGCACAAAAATCCTCTAGTAACTGATTTCTAAACTCACCCCCATTGTCACTTCTAAGAATTTTGACCTCATTACCACTCTTTTCTTCAATCTGGGTAATGAAATCAATCAAAATTTGGGCAGTTTCACTTTTCTTAACTAAAAAGAAAGTCCATGTAAACCTAGAGAAGTCATCAGTGATGACAAAGCAGTATGATTTACCCTTCAAGCTTTCTATATTAGTTGGACCAAAGAGGTCCATATGCAATAAGTGAAGTGGTTTAGAACTAGAGTGCACCAGTTTAGATTTGAATGAGACCTTGTGCTGCTTGCCCTTAAGACATGCAACACAAGTATGGTCATTGTGGAAAGCCTTTTCAGGCAAACCATCAACTAAACCAAGTCTCACAAGTCTATTGATATTTTTAAAGTTTATGTGCCCTAATCTCCTGTGCCAAAGATTACTTTCATCTACTGAAGCTTTAGCATAAAAACATGACATTTTATTATTCATCTTAATTCCATTAAGATTCACATTATATATGTCTTTATGCCTTGGTGTTCTAAATTCTATGTATTTCTCCTCAGGGAGCTTGTAATCTTTGCTTAACACCAAGCATTCAGTATCAGTAAAAAGAACTTTATTCTTGTTATCACACACCTGTGATACACTGAAAAGATTATAGTCAAGTTCTTTTACCAGAAATACGTTTTCAAAATGTAAGTTGTTGGTGAGAAGAGTTCCTTTGCCTATGATAGTTCCATATCCGCCCCCAAAGAGAACCTTATCACCATCTTCAATGGGAGTGAAGTTACTCAAGTAATCTTCTTTCCCAGTCATGTGCCTAGAGCATCCACTGTCCCAATATCCATAGTCATTTACCTGTTTTTGAATGCCCTGTACATAAGAAAACAAATTAGTTTTCTTTGGGAACCCAAGCCTTTGAAGACTTGTATTCATCTGGTTGTTCAACAAGAACAGACTTGGTTCTCATAACAACCCCATTTTCATCCCTTTTTGGATGAAACGCCCAGTTAACCCCAATTGGTCTTGACATGACCTTTGAAATATAATGAAACCTGTTGTATGTCATAGAAAGACCAGTAGAATTAGGGTTTTGGTCTTGTTTTGGTCTCCATGTTAAGATAGTAGAAGCTTTAGACCCCTTTCCCTGTGGTTGCAAATACCTAGGTTTGGCAGTGTGTCTGTCAGCGCTGAAATTGTTCTTGTCAGCGCCCCGATTGCCTTTATCAGCGTTGAACCTAGGGTTTGCTACAGGAACCCATTGCCTATTGGACCAATTGTTTGTCTTTTGGAAAGGTCTTAGGCAATGTGTGTTAGACCCTCTAGTAAAGAATGGGGCTGGTCTAACACTTTGTGAACTTTTGTTCACAAAGGTTTTGTGTCTGACAGTGTGTGACCTGTGTTGACTTTTGTCAGCGCTGAAATGGTTTTTGTCAGCGTTGACATTTGAAGCGTTGACACATTTGTATGCCAAATGTGAGAAGCTACCACAAGTGTAACAGGCTTTTCTAGACATAGTCTTAGGTCTAGAAGCAAAGAAGCCTGTTCCATGGTTACTAACTTGGCTTTTTGGTGACCTAGTATTCCTATACATCTCTGCATACTTAACACTAGGTTTTCTAACAGTGTGTGAGCCAAGGTCAACAGCTTTGCCATTGGTTGGGTGTGTGATTTTAATAGGTGTAGGATCATGGCTCGTGATTGGTGTGGGCTCATTTGGACTTTCACACAACAAACCTCCCTTAACAAACAAAGTGTGGTTAGCTTTCTTCCACTCATCTAGGTCAGTCAGTTTTTGTTTATACTCTTCAACTGGGGAAGTCACTCTAGGTGGAGGAATGAATTCCTTCTCTTGGAGTTCTGGCAAGCCAGTCCAAGATAAGTCCTTTGATTGGACACCATAGAAATCCCCAGCTGGTGGTGGAACACCAATATAGTCTTTCATCCCAATCCCACTCATGTCCTTAGAGTCTCTTTGTTTACTAACACACTCTCCTAGGGTTTGTGTGGCCTTATCAAATCTCTGGATTTTAAGACTCACATTGTCTTTATTTTTGTTAGCCTCATCTAACTTAGCTATCAAATCAAGATTAACCCTGTTTGTGATATCTTGAATATCTTTACTTTGATGTAACTCATGTTTTAAGATATTTATTTTATCCTTTAAATCAAACTCCATTTTCTTATACTCAGCTACTGTCCTTTCTGTTTGGGTGAGAGCAATTTGATAATTAGATACTTTGCATCTTTCAGAACTTGCATCATCTAATAATTTTACTATCTCCTTATTTAGTTTTTAAGTATTTAAATGACAACCCTTAGAACAGAAAGCATCATCATATACCTCATTATCTGATGAAGAGGAGGAGTGTGCCATGAGAGCATATTCAACATGCTCTTCTTTAACTTCAGCAACCAATGCTTTGTCCTCTTCCTCATCCTTAGCCAAAAAGTTCCAGCTCCAGTCCCATCCTCCAACACCATCAATTTGTTGAACAGCTACCATGGCCTTGGAATCTTGGCTCTTAACCATTTGGCTTGAAGGCTTACCAGCATCAGATCTTCTTGGAGATCTACATTCCCTCATAAAGTGCCCCATACGATGACAATTGTAGCACTCAACTTTGGATTTGTCAAATCCAGCAACATCCTTAGCATCAAAGGTCATGTTCTTCTTGAACCTTCTATTAAACATGTTTGCTCTTAAACTCACAAGAGCCATAGTCCACTTGATATCCATCTCTTCCAATTGCTCATCACTTATTTGCTCAAGATCCTCATAAGTAATTCTTGAATCACTGGGCAAAGAGGCAATGAAAGCACACACAGTATCTAGATCTAAACCAGCAGGTTTAGTTCCATCAGCGCCAAAGTTGTGAGTGTCAACGCTTGAGTGTGAGGCGTTGACAGGATATGATCCAGCGCTGACAGAATGTGATCCAACGCTGATAGGAAGTGATCCAGCGTTAACACATGTAGATCCAGTGACTGAATGTCCATAGGAATTCATGGAGTCAAATTGACCTTCACTTTGTGAGAAGAGGGCCATGTTACTACTGGAAGGTTTATTATCACTCTCCAAAAGCCATTCATTCTCCAACAGTCTTAGTTTGTTGAAGATGTCATCAAACCTAGAGGTTTTGTGGGTGTTATTGACAAGAATGGATCTTGCCTCAATCTTCCATACCTCACCAAGGCTTTTGAGAAAAGTAGCATTCAAGTCAATATCATCAATTTGTGTTCCCAAGAAAGAAAGTTGACTTGTAATGTCAATTAGTCTACTTCTCACACTGCTAAGATTCTCATTAGGTTGAGATTTAAAGACAGCATACTCATGCATGAGTTGCTTCTTCTTTTCTTCTTTAGTGTCAGCATTGCCACCATGTGCTACTTCAAGAGCTTTCCAAAGCTCTTTTGCAGACTGAAAGCGTTTGTACTTGTGCTGATTCTCATGACCCAAGGCGTGTTTCATGATGTTCAAAATTTTCATGTCCACCCTTTTCTTGGCTATATCTTCAGCAGATACAGCTCTTCCATCTTCAGGCCTTTCCTTCTTATCAGCTTCAGGACAATTAGGAACAGCTGCCCTTGCGGCAATAGCATTAGCAATCTTTTGAGCTTTGTTGAATGTGTTCCCATATTCAACAATCTCCCAAAGAGTGTAGTCATGGATGGCTACATATTGCTCAAAATTGGACTTCCAATGGCATCAAACATGGGAATTTTGATACTAGGGTTTGTGGTGTTGCTTTGTAGCAAAACAGGAGCAGGAGGTTGTTCTGAGCCAGACATGATGTTTTTAGGGTTTTGAGAAATTTAGGGTTTCGTTGTTTTAGGGTTTTTGGTGTTTTAGGGTTCTTGCGTTACTTAAAGATCAAAAGTTTCTCAACAAGCTCTGATACCACTTGTTGATCCCAAACTTAGATCGATTAAGCTTTGTGTATACGAGATTAGATCAAGTAATACACGTAGAGAAACCTTTGCTTATGAATAAAGTAACTAAGTGTTATGCGGAATTAACACTTAACCTAGAACACAAAGATGTTAAACAAACTTTCACTTGTATTAGAATAATCGAACTTGATTACAATGAAAGAGGTTTAACAGTCGAATACTTGTGAAAACTTATATTGAACATTAACCTAAAGATCTTCTTTTATAGATTAAGAAGTCTTGTACAATAAGCTACGAATCAACTATTCTAGGTAAAGATAATAATGAAAAATACAATGTCGAACTTATCTTTACCATATACAAATATAGAAACAAATAAACAAAAAGATTCGTATGAAGATATATTCCATCAGTGCTTGTCTTCAAGGCTGTCAGCGTTGACTTCTTCAAATGTCAACGCTTGGCTGTCAGCGTCCAACTTCTTCTTATCAGCGCTTGAACTCTTCTTATCAGCGTCTAGTGAACTGACCCATAATTTATTCCCAACAAAGACCACTTTCCTTTGCCTTTCATGGATCAAATGTTGGAGCGACTTGCGGGAAATGAATTCTATTGATTTTTAGATGGTTTTTTCAGTAACTTTCAAATCCCTATCGACCCTCGTGATCAAGAAAAAACTACTTTTACGTGTCCTTATGGAACGTTCGCTTATCGTAGGATGCCTTTCGGACTTTGTAATGCACCCGGTACGTTTCAACGGTGTATGATGGCGATTTTTCACGATATGATCGAGAAGTCGATGGAAGTGTTTATGGATGACTTCTCGGTGTTTGGCAATTCTTTCACGTCATGTTTCTCTAATCTCGAGCAAATGTTAAAACGTTGTGAAGAAACCAATCTTGTGCTTAATTGGGAAAAATGTCATTTTATGTGTAAGCAAGGAATCGTCTTAGGACATAAGGTGTCGAAGGCGGGGATTGAGGTCGATAAAGCTAAGGTAGACGTCATCGCCAAGTTACCTCATCCCAAAACCATTAAGGGAGTTAGGAGTTTCCTAGGCCACGCGGGCTTTTATCGTCGTTTCATCAAGGACTTTTCGAAAATCTCTCGTCCTATGACACACCTTCTCGAGAAGGATGCTCCTTTTAACTTCAATGAGGATTGTGTTAAGGCTTTCGAAACTCTCAAAAGGAAACTTACCGAAGCTCCCATTCTTGTTGCTCCTAATTGGGAATTACCCTTTGAAATCATGTTCGATGCAAGTGATTATGCTATAGGGGCCGTCTTAGGGCAACGTTATGACAAGCATTTCCGTCCCATCCACTATGCTAGTAAGACGATGACCGAGGCTCAATTAAAGTACACCACAACGGAAAAGGAATTCCTTGCCGTGGTCTATGCTTTTGAGAAATTCCGACCTTATCTCGTCTTGACTAAAAGCATCGTGTATACCGACCATTCGGCTATCAAGTATCTCTTAGCTAAGCAAGATGCTAAGCCGAGATTGCTTCGTTGGATGCTCCTCCTCCAAGAATTTGATGTCACCGTGCTTGACAAAAAAGGAGCCGAGAATCTAGCGGCCAATCATCTCTCTCGTCTAGAAGATCCTCACAAAGATGTTTTCGAGAACAAGGAAATTATCGAAACATTTTCTCTTGAGACTCTCGGTGTAGTGAATTCTAAAGACACAACTCCATGGTTTGCCGACATTGCAAATTACCATGCGGGCAATTTCATAATCAAGGGTATGACGACACAACAAAAACGAAAATTCTTTCGTGACGTCAAGTTCTATTTTTGGGACGACCCTTATCTTTTCCGGATTTGTGCGGATCAACTCGTTCGACGTTGTGTGTTTGGTGCCGAAGCTTCTAATATCCTTAGAGCTTGTCACGAGGGACCCACGGGTGGTCACCACGGTGTTAATCTCACGGCTAAGAAAGTGTTCGATGCCGGTTTCTTTTGGCCTTCTATCTATCGTGATGCACACGCACTTGTAAAGACGTGTGATTCGTGCCAACGTCATGGAAAATCGTCTCAACTTGATGAAATGCCGCAAAACATAATTCAAGTATGTGAGATTTTCGACATATGGAGAATAGACTTTATGGGACCGTTCCCATCGTCTCATGGCAACAAATATATCCTCGTCGCGGTGGACTACCTTTCTAAGTGGGTGGAAGCTAAGGCTTTGCCTACTAATGGTGCTCGTGTGGTAGTAAAGTTTTTGAAGCAATTATTCTCTCGGTTCGGAACCCCTCGTGCTATTATAAGCGATCGTGGAACCCATTTTTGTAATGACCAATTCGAAAAGTTTCTAAAGAAATATGGAGTTACTCATCGTCTTTCTACGGCTTATCACCCGCAAACGAGTGGGCAAGTCGAGGTTTCGAACCGAGCTTTGAAGAGGATTTTAGAGAGGTCAATTGGAGAAAACCGTGCTTCATGGTCCGACAAACTCGATGATGCTTTATGGGCCTTTAGGACCGCTTATAAGACACCTATCGGTTGCACTCCTTATAAGTTAGTCTATGGGAAGAATTGTCATTTGCCCATTGAGTTGGAGCATAAGGCATATTGTGCCCTTAAGCATGCAAACTTTGACTTGAAGACCGCGAGAGATCACCGGAAAATACAATTGAATGAATTGGATGAATTAAGAGATAATGCTTATGAAAATTCATTAATTGTTAAAGAAAAGTCTAAAAAGTTTCATGATTCAAAGATTAAAAACCGGATTTTTAACGTTGGTGATCAAGTGTTGCTTTTTAACTCTCGTCTTAAGATATTTTTCGGGAAATTGAAATCTCGTTGGTCGGGTCCGTTCACCATTACACAAGTGTTTCCATATGGGACCATTAAGCTAGCTCAAGATGATGGTCCTAATTTCAAGGTGAATGGACATAGGCTTAAGCACTACTTTGGTGGGGAAATTCCTTCAATGGTTTCCCTCGACCAAGTCACCTTCCCCAATGATAATTAGCATTGAGGGGATCGAGTCGAGCTCATGACTCGGTAATCAAAAACGAGGTGCCTCGTGGGGGAGATCCCATGCTTATCTTTTATGCTCACTATTCACTAATAAGGGGACTTGTACCCTTTCAACTCGTTGTCTCGTGGTTGTTTGTGATTGTGTCATCTAGATCATCGTCATCATCTACGATTGAAGACTCTCGTGTTCGTTTACGTGAGCCTCCATCGTTTGTTTGAAGAAGTTTTTCACGATTCCATGACATATCCTTTATTGTTCTAACAATTATCATTTAGCATACTTAATATACGGCTTTAGATATATTGTTGATCACCCTTTCCATGCTAGATCCTAAGCATTCGACTCTTCGTCTCTAGTATAGGGGTACTCCACCTTTAGACTCGAAACATTGAGGATAATGTTTACTTTTAGTATGGGGGGTGAATAGGTACTTGCTTTGCTACGCCCTCACGCTAACCAATTTTCAATGTTTTGTTTTGCAAATAAGGCTAAAAATGGCCAAATTTTAAAAATTTTCTTAGTTTTCATAAGTGTTTTTAAGACACGAATGTATATTTTCCGATGGCGAGAATAAGAGTTAATTTTTGACTTGATGGGCATTGGGAGCCATTTACATTCCTTAACCCGCTCAATTCAAGTTTTGCTAGACTTTTATATAGGGAGCTTTAAAACGCGAAAGTCTTAACTCTTTCGGGTTAAGAACAAGAACTTTTCGCAAGTTCCTATAATTGATCCTAGAAAGTCACTTATCAAGGGAACTTTAAAACGCATTCTCTAAGCTTGAAAAAGTACAAGAAAGTGCAAGATCCTATAGGTGGCTTGAAAACCCAAAACTTTGATTTGATATAGTCTTAATGAAAGCTAATCCAAATTTGGCTTAATTTTGACTTGCATGGCTAAGTATTCACGAGTCTCTTTAATTAGAGGTCTTTATATAGTGAAGAACGAGAAATGATAGAGTTAGACAAGTGATCATGCTAAACGTAGAACATGAAAGTGTTCTTTCAAAAACTCATATGTTTTTAATTGTGGCTTTTTCTTCCCATAAGATCAATGCATTAGGAATAAATCATAATTGCAATAAGTAAGGTCGTACGATTTGAAAGGTTACTTAGCCTCTAGCGCAAGATCGTTTAAAAGTTGCTCGGGGTTGAATAGAGTTCATAGCCAAGGCATAACTTATTGAAGTGGGACGCGAAGATTGGCGATTATCCAAAAAGGCCCTCACAAGGCATGAGGAGCTCTATTTTTGCTAAAGATCCAAAGATGATCATTATTCCTAAATCAATATGAAGGATCGAGACACACGACGAGAAGCAATTACTCCCCAAAAGATCATGGAGAAAGTCTATCCAAAAAGGCCCTAACAAGGCATGAGGATAAATATATCCAAGTCCGAAAAGGAGGCGGATCGTTGTATATCAAAATCCAAAGTAAAGATTGAAGAAAAATGATGAAGTCGTGGTCCAATATGAAGAATCTCTCAAAAACGTCAAGTGAAGAAATTCCAAATATATGAAGAGAAGACCATAATTTCAAGAACGTCTTCCCAAGATTTGAAGTATGAAGTACATGCCAAATATCGGTCCAAGAAAGGTCTCAAATCGTGAAACGAGTTATGCCAAGATATGAACTTAAGGAGATACACGAGAAGCCGTTTAAAAAGATTTTGTCCTTCGGCTAACTATTGATCAAATCATGCTACTTTGCTTTCGGACTAATAACTACTCAAATAAGTCAATATGAATCACTTGTGATCCATGAAAAATAGATAAAAAATGCTAGTAACCCATTTCTTTTATAATAACTAGGATTGCGGGGAGAAAAAGTATTACATAATTTGGACGTATGAGTAGTGTTAGCATTGTGACTTGTACCAACAATGATCTTGTTTTTGCACTTAGCATGGAATGTATGACAATCAAGGATGACGAAGTTTACTCTAAGGGACATTTACTTGTTTCTATTCTTTGACCCTAAAAGTCACTTTTTGTGATGAAAATCATATGTTATGTCTTTACACATCTTCGTAGTATGTTTCAAGTCTTTTACTCTTCAATAAAGGTTAATAAATTTGAACTTTGGTGATGCTTAGATACTTTATTCTAGCATTGCGTGAGGGCACGGCAATGGCTTAGTATGGGGGAGTGATGAGATGGCATTTATACATGATCTCATCGTTCTTTTCGGGCTTTAAATGCATAAAAATGTCATAATATACCATATATATGCTTGTGTTTGTTTACCTGTGTATTTTAGGTATGGATATCATGAAAAAGACAAAAGATCACAAGTTACAAGGAAAAACGGACACGAGAAACAAAGCAGTAACAAAGAACCGGGCCCTAATCATGGAATATTCAACAAATACCCTTGAAGACTTGAAGACAAACAAGATTGATCCTCATTCATTGAATAAATGACACTTAAAACCCTTGTATATTAATAATTGCAAGTTTGGTCCTTTAAGTTTGTCAAAATTACACAAAAGGTCCCTCAACTTTGATGAAATGGCAAGATTAGTCCCTCACCAATTTCAAATTGTCAATTATGGTCCCTCATCAAGCCAAAGATACATTGAAGACCTTTGAAGATCAAGAATGTCCAAGATCAGCCCTTGAAATATGGAAAAGTGTCAAAAATAACCCTTGATAACCTTTTTCCAATGTTTGTGCCAAAACTGCCAAATGATGAAAGTTATTAACAAAGCAAAACACGTTTTAGGGCTGAAATACTTTATATACCAAAAATCCCAAAACACAAGGGCTAAATGTGTGCATTTGAAACATTTGAAAAAGAAATGCGCCAAACAACTCCACTTCCCCCAAAAACGGATCAAAAGGTGTTATTGTTCACCTTTTCACCCCCAGAAATTACTCACTTAAAACAAAGGGTAAATCCCAATTACCCTGGCACATGTGTGATTCACACATGCAGAAACACATCCCACACACAAAACCCTTAACCCCATTACCCAAAGGACCCCACCATTCAACACGTCACCCAATCAAAATGCAACTTTCTCTCCAAGCAATCTGACGTGTCCAAATCAACAGCCAAGGTTCCTTGCTTCACCCCAAAGCTATTATAAACAGTTTGGATCACTTTGGACAGCTCATCAACAATAAACGCACTCAAGGACTCAAGGGCATTTTAGAGAAATCACATCTAGGGTTTGTTAATAGTGTAGCCAGGCATTTGCCTATAAAAGGAGACCTCAACATGTGAGAGTCCCTTTGTTCTAGTTTTAGGCTATCAATCTTTGTAATTCCTTTTTAAGTTTAATAAAATTTGAATTTCTGAAAATTTTGAATTCTCTTTTTGATTTGATTAAAAGTTGGTGTTTGAGTAGCCTAATTCTGAGTTCCATTTGATTGTTTAGACCTTCCTTAACCTTGTGGTTAAGGCACGTCTAGGTTTGAAAGGTTTTCAAGGTTCAAAAGCCTTGAAGTCCTTATTTCTGAATTTGGCTTATATTTGTGTACTAATCCTTAGCCTTAAGCCTTGAGTTCTTTCAAGCTTGTTGACACCAAGCCTGAGAAGGATTCTAAGCCTTTGGTTGAGTTTGTTTGTTGCTTGTGTTGAAGACATATCATAATCAAAGCCTTGTTCTGCTTTGAACAATCAGCAGGCTTTGATCATCTTTGTTGAAGTACCTTGGTCTTGTTCTAGTTGTTGAACAAGGTCCAAGGAGCATAACTGGCCTTCCTAGGATGTTGTGGAATGCAGGTATAATCTCTTGGTTAAGATTCCCCTAAAAATTTCATGTTTATGGCTGTTTTGAATTTGGTGCTTTGATTTTGAGTATTGGTGTTTGTGCTGGTGATTTTTGAGTTTGATTGTGTTAGTTGCTATTGTTTAAGTGTTTTTTTATCATTAAAATCAGTAGGTTATTAGTTAAAATAACAAGTTTCTTTGTTAAGTGGTGGATTAAGGAGTGTTTGGGTCTACTGCATACTTTGGATTTGTGGTTTGCTAAGTGTTTGTTTTGTGTAAGCAAGTATTGATATCTGTTTGTTAGGTGCTTATGTTCATCTGTTTGCAGGTTTGAGGGTTTTGAACACATAGATTCTTGATTTGGCTATAAAATCTTAAATACTTGGTAAAATTGGCTAGGATTTTGAGGACACCTAGATCTAAGCTTAGGCTAGGGCTAACAAGTGCTAAATCATAGTTAATAACACCAGGGAAAAAGGATTTGAGGCTTGAAATTGGATCAAGTGTCAAGTATATCAGCAAACTTGTTTCTGCATATGTTCATTGTTCATCAGTAACTTCTAGTGCTTTGATCTTGTTATTTACTTTGATTTAGTGTTTGATTCTTGTTGCTTTGTGTTTGTTCTTAGTTTATATAGCTTGTGTATGCATCCTGTTAAGTTTGGTTGGCTTATTGTGGCTAAATCTGCTTATTAAGTGCTTAACTGCTTATTTCCATATCTGGTGCATATCTGGTAACTGTTTGGCTTATTGTGTGAACCAATTTGAGATTTTATTATTGCTATTGACTCCTTGTGATTCACTGATCACAAGGGTGCCTTTGTTTCCAATTGAATCAAACCAGAACTCTCATATAAGCTTGGTCAAATAGTCAAAACAGTGGGAACTCCTTTCCCCTGCTAGTTACCACTGATAGTGTAAATTTGGGGTCAGCTTATCAATAAGCTATAATAGCTTATTCCAACCAGCAACAACTTTGTTTTTGTAATAGGTGCTCATATTTTGACCCATTTGTTCATACTGGAGCATTTGGGTGTTTGACTTTTAGGTTTGACTAGAAAACCAACTCCTTTCACTTTTACATAAGTTCATTTGTGCTTATTCTGGCTTATTGGTTGTGCTTATTGGATTTTTGTTGATTGATTTTGCTTATTGAGTCCATTTGAAAGCTTTTGCAAGTTGAATCAAGTTCTGAGGTGCATTATTTCTCAAACCCGACTATTTTGTCGTTTTGTGAAATAATACATTGCTTATTTCTGGCTTATTGAGTGAGCTTTTTCAAAAATTCTTTTTACAGATCTCATAAGCATCCCAAAAGAAGGTTGTGTGTCAAATTAGAGCTTATGGCATTAGCTTATGGCTTAATGGGCTGAAAAGCCCAATAAGAATAAGCTGAGTGTTCAATAAGCTGTAATAAGCTCATTTTCAGCTTTTGGGCCTTTAGAGTTTTGTTCTTAGAATTGAATTTTAAGTCAGATAGGGCTTTTCCAAGTCAATTGGGCGAGTTTGACTTTTTGGGCCCAAAAGCCCATTTGTGTTGACTGATTTTGGATTTGGCCCATTTGAGGGCCCATTAGGGGTATTCTGGTAATTTCACTTTGAGTTTCTGATTAATTAGGTTAAAATAAGCTAGATTGCAAGTTTTAGAATTTTTTATAATTTTTGGATTTTTAATATTATTTTATTATTATTTTATTATTATTTTTAAAATTTCACATTTTCCAACTTTTTACATTTTTCTTAGGTTAATTACATTAAAATAGGAATTTAGCAACTTTTAGAATAATTTTATCTCTTTTAGATTAATTTTTATAATTATTTTAAGTTTTAATAGTTTTTAAATCATTTTAAATAGTTTTTATTAGTTTTAAAATTTCTAAAAATAGTTTTTAACCTTTTTAGGCCATTTTAGAGGTTTACCAATTGAAAAATCTTTATTTGGGCATTTTGATAATTTATTTGATTTTTAGGACTTTAATTAGCATTTAAAAATTGAATATTTAATTATTTAAAAGGTTTGAAAAAGTTTGATCATTGGTAAACTCTTAGTTTATTTAATAAGATTTTTGGTGTATTTTTGGTAATTTTTAGAATTTATTTTTATTTTTGTGGTTTTTAAGGTTCTACGTTTTAACTTTCTAGTAGTGATTTTTTTTTTTTTGTTAATTTTAATTTTTACGTCTTCGTCATTTTCTTTTCTCATCCTCTTCTAAACCAAATATTAATCACAAATCTTGAACATCTTAGTCACACACATATACCTCCTTGGGAAACGAACTTTCATTTCATTAAGGGTCATTAGTGTTGATTTTCCTAAATCATCACTCGATACTTTCCCTATTTACCCTCTTTTCCTAAAGTGTGGTAAAACTCTACAATCAGTAGGTGATATATGCATGTAGTTTTCCAATTGGTAGGGTTTAAGTCAAAATTGCATGCTAAAAAAGTTGAAACATAGTCTAATCCAGTAACTGCTTTTTGTGTCTTAGTTTGTGTGAATTTGTGCCATCAAGATTGATAATCTGTTAGATACTAGGTTTAAGCAGGGTTGGTAATCATTTTGTTGTCATTTGGTGAGCTTAGGTGCAAGATATTGAGCTTTGAATCTCACATTTGTGCTAACTAGATCAGCAAAACATACACACTCATGTTTATGCATATCAGTGACTTAATTATTGCTTGATTGTGATTTTTGTGGGTAGTACTTGCTTTTTTTGTGTTTGTCTTGACTCCCTATACTCAAATGAGTATAGGGGTGCCCTTTTGTCCATCAAAAACCAACAAGAAACCAAGATCAAGCTCCTCTTGATCAGTCTTCACAAGTGAAGATATCAATTTTTCTTTGTGTTCATATAAACCTATCTGGGCACGTTTTTTTCATTTTGCAAGGCTTAAACTGGTTGGATTTTGACTAGTGTTTATGTTTTTGTGATTTAAGAGTTACTGGATTGAGTTTTAAAAGTAAAAAAAAAAAAGTTTAGCAAAAAGCTCCTTGGCCTGGACTCGAACACGGGACCCCTCGTTGGAGGACTATACGTGTTAACCAGTGACCCAAGTGCCTTTCTATGCAAACCTTCCCAACCATTATTCCTTTATTGTCTTTTTCATTATCTTAAGTTAAATAAAGTCGTAGCTTAATTAGCTTATTTAAGCTTATTGTATAATCCATTTTGTGCAAGCTTATTTTTCCTAGGATAGTAATTGAGTTTAGGATTTTCTGGACCAAGTTTCACATTTTTCTCTTTCCTTTATTTATTTTTTATCATTTTTTAACTACCCGTTTTTATTTAATTAGATTAAAAATAGGAAAAAGCATATTAAAAATCTAAAAAAATAGTTTTTAGGTTTTTAACTATAATTTTGAGGTTTACAGCTATTTAAGTTTTCAAAAAGTATTAATTTTGATTTTATAGGATTTTAGGGTTTTTAACTAACTTTAAATTTTAATATAAAATTATTAAATAGGTTTTAGAAACTTTTAATTGCATTTCTGTCTTAGTTACATTATTTAAGATTTTTGGTAATTTTTTAGATTTTTTTATGAACTTTGAATTTTTTTGAATATTTTAATATTATTTTATTAATAAAAATTGAAAGTTTGATTTTTTAAGTTTTTACATTTTTCCTAGATTGTAGTCAGTTAATTAGGAGTTTTGTAACTTTCCAAATATTTTAAGGACTTTTCAATTATTTTCTAGAATTAATTTAAGTTTTAATTGATTTTAATAGTTTTTAAGTGTTTAAAAATAGTTTTATTTGGTTTTAAAATTTTAAAAAATACTTTTAGCTTAATTAGGTTAATTTTGAGGTTTACAAACTTTAAAATCTTGTTTAGGGCTTTTTAATAATTAATTGTGATTTTTAGGGCTTTAATTAGCATTAAAAAGTCATTATCTAATTTATTAAAAGGTTTTAGCAAGTTTGGATTTTTGTAAACTCTTAGAATATTATTGTGGATTTTTGGTAATTTTTAGGAATTTTTAGGTTAAAATTTTAATTTTTGCACTATTTACGGTTTTACGTGATCGCCTTTTTCGTCTTAGTTTAATCCGTCTTTGTAACCGTCTTTCTCTTCTAATCCCATTTCTTTCTTTCTTTCTCAATCATATAATCACAAATGAAAATCATCTCTTAACACAACGCACTAGCCTCCTCGAGAACGAACTCACTTTTAGGGTCATTCACACACGGTTTTCCTAAATCGTCGTGCTTACTTGCCCTATTTTACCTTCCTTTTCCTAAAGGGGTAATTTTACAACCATAAGCGATCGTGGAACCCATTTTTGTAAAGACCAATTCGAAAGGGCTCTAAGGAAATCTGGGGTTACACATCGGCTTTCTACGACTAATCACCCACAAACGAGTGGGCAAGTCGAGGTTTCAAACCGAGCTTTGAAGAGGATCATGGAGAGATCCGCTGGGGAAACCGACAAACTTGGTCGGATAAGTTGGACGATGCTTTATGGGCCTTTAGGACCGCTCATAAGACGCCCATTGGGTGCACTCCCTATAAGCTTGTGTATGGAAATAATTGTCATTTGCCTATCGAATTAGAACACAAGGCTTATTGGGCCCTAAAGCATTGTAATGATGATATGGAGACCGCGGGAAAACACCGGAAAACGCAATTAAATGAATTGGATGAATTGAGGGATATGGCTTATGAAAATTCATTGATTTATAAAGAGAAAACTAAAAAGTTGCATGATTCTAAAATTAAAAGCCGGGTTTTTAACATTGGGGATCAAGTTTTACTTTTTAATTCAAGATTGAAAATCTTTTCCGGTAAATTGAAATCCCGTTGGTCCGGTCCATTCACCGTGACTCAAGTGTTTCCGTATGGGACCATCGAGCTAGCTCAAGATGATGGTCCTAACTTCAAGGTGAATGGACATAGGTTGAAGCACTACTTTGGCGGGGAAGTTCCATCCTTGAACTACCTCGACCAAATCACCTTCCCCAATGATAATTAGTATTGAGGGGATCGAGTCGAGCTCATGACTCGGTAATCAAAAACGAGGTGCCTCGTAGGGGAGTCCCATGCTTATCCTATGTACATATTATCGCTTTCTAATGTAGCTTACGTGTGGGGATTTGTGCCCTTCCAACCTTTGTTCCGTGGTTGTTTGTGAATTGTTGTTTTTAGATCATGATCTTCACGATTGGAGCCTCTCGTGTTCGTTTTATGGGAGCACTCGATCGTTTGCTTTGAAGACTTTCTCAATATCCAAATGATATATCCTTTGATGTTCTAACCTTAAGTTTTTAGCACACTTCATAAACGGCTATTAACTTATTGGTTACACCCTTTCCATGCTAGATTAGGCATTCGACTGCGTCTCTAGTATGGGGGTGATTGCACCCCTAAACTCGAAACATTGAGGACAATGTTTAACTTTATTATGGGGGGTGAATAGATACTTGCCTTGACAAACCTTCACGCTTTCCAAAGTTTATCTTTTTGTTTATCGTTTTTGTTGCAAAATAAGGCTAAAAATGGCCAAATTTTTAAAAAAAAATTTCTAGTTTTTTATAAGTGTTTGAAGACACGAATGTAGGTTTTCCGATGGCGAGAATAAGAGTAATTTTTTACTCTACCGTGCGTGTTGAGCACTTAGCTTTGATTCCTTAACTACACATTAGGCTAAGTCTCTTAAATGAGGACGAGAAATGATAGAGTTAATTATAAGTTACTATGCTAAACGTAGAGTACTCGTATTCTTTCAAAAACTCATGTGTTCTCGTTGTTTGCTTATTCTCCCTTCGCTTGTAAATATTTTTTGCTTAATAAATATTGACTTAGCGGTTTAGTTAGGATTGTTGGGTTTTTAGTCTTTTCTAGTAGCTTCCGTGTAATTAAATTGGGAAGACATTAAGGTATCGCCAGCGTCACGGTTTTGAAGTATTGGCACCCGAATAATTGAAAGCTTCACCCAATAATAAGATTTCAAGTGCTCACCTAAATCAAGCAAATAATTTGAAGCCCCACAAGGCCGAAAAATCTATGCAAAATTGAAAGTGAATCAAGCCTTAATCTTCAAAGCTTTAAAGATCCAAAATTCGCTTTAGCGTGTGGATATACGTCTTTGGCTAATAAAACCACCGATGAGGCGGATAATAAAAGGCAAGGCAAGACCGAAGTCATAATAAAAGCTTCATGGCGAAGTTGAATAAAAGATGGAGGTAAACCAAAGATAATAAGGCCCTTCCGTTATGGGGCATATAAAAGTCTTGGTAATAAGTCTCATGTTCAAAACCGTTATAAAACCGTGTTTATCGATTCTTCTTGTTGACTTAATTTTTTGACATCGTTGTCTTAGTTACACCGTTAGGACTCTATTTTTAGACCTAAATCTCTATTATCGCATAAGTCAACAATATATCCTCGTGAAACATTCAAGACATCATAAAATATAAGAGATACAACTTAGGAATAATGGGAGGATAAGTACGTGATTAGGGCATATGAGTAGTGTTAGCATTACTAACTTATAATGACAATGATCTCGTTGCACGCTTGGCATGGAATTAGGGTGAAAATCGAGGACGATGAAATTATTTCTAATGAAGCATTCACGTGTTCTTATTCTATGAACCTAAACGTCCCATTTTGCGATGAAAATCATACATTATGTCTAAAACGCAAGTAGTAATAGCAATAGTAGTAGTGTAGCTAGTTTATCGTTCAATAAAGTGAATAAAAATGAATTTTGGAAGTGCTATGATACTTTATTCTAGCATTGCGTGAGGGCACGGCCATGGTTTAGTATGGGGGAGTGATGAGACTGCTTTTATACATAGTCTCATCTTCAAAATTGGGCTTAAAATGCATTAAATATCATCAAAATACCCAAATATTTGCTTGTGTTTGTTGCTTGTGTATTTTAGGTACGAATATTGAGAAAATGAAAAAAGATCACAAGAATCAGTCAAAAACGAACACGGGAAACGAAGCCGCACGATGAACCAAGCCCTAATGAAGAATTTTCCAAAGAAAACCCTTGAAGACTTGAAGAATTATGAAGATTGGTCCTCCAATATGGAAGAATTGACACTTTATACCCTTGTATCTTCATAATTACAAGTTTGGTCCCTAAAGTTTGTCAAAATTACAAAAAGGACCCTTAACTTTGAAGAATTGGCAAATTTAGTCCCTCAACAAAACTAAATTGCCAATATTGGTCCTCCAAGAAGTCAACAATCAAGTCAAACCTTGAAGAATGAAGAAAATGCCAAAATCAGTAAACAAGTTGTGCCAAAAATGACAACTTTGGCAAAGTTGTCACAAGTATAAAGGGGCGTTGATAGATGTTTTATACAACATGAACAAAACAAGAGAGTCAAGGGGGCCATTCTGCCAAACATACAAACCACTCTCAGCCAATCATGTGTCCACCTCATCCCAACCAACCAATCACCAACCTCCACTTCACTTCCCCTCACATGTCACCCTTCCACCCAAGTTTATTAAATAAACCTGGTCAATTAGTCAACCATTTTTCCCACCTTAACACATTTTTAAAAAATCCTTTTTCCCAAAACGGATTAATCACACTCTAATCACCTTATAAACCCTAACTTAATCCCAGGTTCAATTGATTTAAAAACAAAGGGGTTTTTCCCCTAATTGTGTAGAATGTTGATTAACCTTATTGTCACAAAAACCCCCATCCCAAATCACCCATCACTCTCACCCATGTGATACCTTGGCCCTCCCCTGCACAAGCAAACAAAAAGATGACAGCAGGATCAACAACTCACAACATTTTCGTGCTCCCAAAGAAAATATGGACGTCCAAGATCATCTTTTCACCACTGGCATCCCACATACATCCAAAATTCATCACATGGGCTCTTGACCAAGTTCAAAAAATTGGCATCTTTCTGGAATCTCCAAGGGCAAGAAAGGAAGTTCATGTCATTAGGGTTTTAGCTTCTTTTTAGTTCTAGAACAGATGTAAGCCTCTATATAAAGGCCTTATAGGACTTAGTTTTGTTCTTGTTTTCCTTTTTCACAACCTTGTAAAGCTTTCTATTCTGACAGAGAAATTAAGTTAAGTGTTGATGATGAAAACGAGTTCCACATTATATTTCAGTTGATTTAAGTTATCATTGTTCAAGTTTGGTTTTAATTTTCAGCAAGTTTATTAAGTTTTTCAAGTTTCTGTTTTCATTTCAAGGTTTTCTTAAAATCTAAATTTTCATTAAAGTCTGATAAAATGGTGATGAAATGTGTTGGTTTAGTGGTGTTTAAGGTTGTGTATGTCCATGATACCATGGCTTGTTCTGGTATAGTGGTTACCCAATCTTAGACAGCCATTGTTTGGTCTATTGTTTAGTTTATCTTAGTTCTAACCCAAGCTTTAATCTCTCTTCTAGCTTCATCTATAAGCTAGGGGCAAGATTTCAAGTTTTTACACAGCTTTGTTCCTTCTCTCTTAGCAGATTCAAAAGAGGAACCATTTTTATCCATTTTTGTTAAGCAGTCCTTCAATAGCATCTCAGCAAAGTTCTGCTCAGGCCCCAACCTGATTGGAGGTGACTTTTTAGTCACTGTTGGGCCTGGATGTAGGCCCAACAAGGTAGCATCCTTGATTCTTATTTAGCTTTCAAAAATTTTAAATTTTGTGATTCATATGAAATTTGGTGAATTTGGATGATAATTGCTTAAGTGTTTGTTTAAGTGCTTGACTTTGCTCAACTTAGGTTTGCATGCATGCTAGAAGTGTTTGCAATCAGTTTTGATTATATTCAAATAGGATTGCTTTGTTAATCTTAAGTTTCTGATTATTAAGGGGTGTTTGGATTAAGGGTTAAGTAGGGTTAAATGTTATGAATCTTGCTGGAAAACCTGTTTTATTCACTCATTTGCTTGTTGGTAGGTGATATATGCATGTAGTTTTCCATTTGGTAGAGTTTAAGTCAAAATTGCATGCTAAAAAAGTTGAAACATAGTCTAATCCAGTAACTACTTTTTGTGTCTGAGTTTGTGTGAATTTGTGCCATCAAGATTGATAATCTATTAGATACTAGGTTTAAGCAGGGTTGGTAATCATTTTGTTGTCATTTGGTGAGCTTAGGTGCAAGATATTGAGCTTTGAATCTCACATTTGTGCTAACTAGATCAGCAAAACATACACACTCATGTTTATGCATATCAGTGACTTAATTATTACTTGATTGTGATTTTTGTGGGTAGTACTTTCTTTTTTGTGTTTGTCTTGACTCCCTATACTCAATTGAGAATAGGGGTGCCCTTTTGTCCATCAAAAACCAACAAGAAACCAAGATCAAGCTCCTCTTGATCAGTCTTCACAAGTGAAGATATCAATTTTTCTTTGTGTTCATATAAACCTATATGGGCACGTTTTTTCATTTTGCAAGGCTTAAACTGGTTGGATTTGGACTAGTGTTTATGTTTTTGTGATTTAAGAGTTACTGGATTGAGTTTTAAAAGTAAAAAAAAAGTTTAGCAAAAAGATCCTTGGCCTGGACTCGAACACGGGACCCCTCGTTGGATGACTATACGTGTTAACCAGTGACCCAAGTGCCTTTCTATGCAAACCTTCCCAACCATTATTCCTTTATTGTCTTTTTCATTGTCTTAAGTTAAATAAAGCCGTAGCTTAATTAGCTTATTTAAGCTTATTCTATAAGCCATTTTGTGCAAGCTTATTTTTCCTAGGATAGTAATTGAGTTTAGGATTTTCTGGACCAAGTTTCACATTTTTCTCTTTATTTATTTATTTTTTATCATTTTTTAACTACCCGTTTTTATTTAATTAGATTAAAAATAGGAAAAAGCATACTAAAAATCTAAAAAAATAGTTTTTAGGTTTTTAATTATAATTTTGAGGTTTACAGCTATTTAAGTTTTCAAAAAGTCTTATTTTTGATTTTATAGGATTTTAGGGTTTTTAACTAACTTTAAAATTTAATATAAAATTATTAAATAGGTTTTAGAAACTTTTAATTGCATTTCTGTCTTAGTTACATTATTTAAGATTTTTGGTAATTTTTTAGATTTTTTTTATGAACTTTGAATTTTTTTGAATATTTTAATATTATTTTATTAATAAAAATTGAAAGTTTGATTTTTTAAGTTTTTACATTTTTCCTAGATTGTAGTCACTTAATTAGGAGTTTTATAACTTTCCAAATATTTTTAGGACTTTTCAATGATTTTCTAGAATTAATTTAAGTTTTAATTGATTTTAATAGTTTTTAAGTGTTTAAAAATAGTTTTATTTGGTTTTAAAATTTTAAAAAATACCTTTTTAGCTTAATTAGGTTATTTTTGAGGTTTACAAACTTTAAAATCTTGTTTAGGGCTTTTTAATAATTAATTGTGATTTTTAGGGCTTTAATTAGCATTAAAAAGTCATTATCTAATTTATTAAAAGGTTTTGGCAAGTTTGGATTTTTTGTAAACTCTTAGAATATTATTGTGGATTTTTAGTAATTTTTAGGAATTTTTAGGTTAAAATTTTAATTTTTGCACTATTTACGGTTTTACGTGATCGCCTTTTTCGTCTTAGTTTAATCCGTCTTTGTAACCGTCTTTCTCTTCTAATCCCATTTCTTTCTTTCTTTCTCAATCATATAACCACAAATCAAAATCATCTCTTAACACAACGCACTAGCCTCTTCGAGAACGAAATCACTTTTAGGGTCATTCACACACGGTTTTCCTAAATCGTCGTGCTTACTTGCCCTATTTTACCTTCCTTTTCCTAAAGGGGTAATTTTACAACCATCAATTCACACGCCCAGAAACACATCCCACACACAAACCCTCAATCCCACTCACCATGTGACCCCACCATTCAACCCGTCCACCTATCACATCAAACCTTAACCTCCACGGCTTGCCACGTGGCCAAATCAATAGCCAAGACTCAATGCTTAACTACAAAGCTAAAATGAACGTTCCTGATTCATTTGGACAGCTAAAACAACAAATGCGTCTAGAAGATTTCAAGGGCACTTTTGGGATTTCATAGCCTAGGGGTTTACTTGTTTATGCTTGTATCCGTCTATAAAAGGAGACCTCAACATGTGAGAGTCCCTTGGTTCCAGATTTTAGCTATTTCTTTGTAATTCCTTTTTATTGAAATAAAATTGAGTTTCTGAAAATTGTGGTTTTCTCTTTTGTTATTTATAAAAGTTTGGTGATTGAATAGCTGAAATCTGAGTTCCATATTCATGTTATGTTGTTTTTGAGGAAAGGTTTTATGGGATAAAACTCTTGTTTTCAAAAAAACCAGATCTTATATTATTTGTTCATCTTTGTGGTTTGTTGATCTTAACAGGTACAAGGAAGATGGTGCTTGTTTTGCTAGCACCTCAGCTCAAACATTCCAAAGCTTGGATGTAAGTCTTGGAGATTTGCATCTCTCTCCTTTTTCATTTTCTGAATTTTTGTTGAATATTTGGTGATTTTGCATGATTTGTTGTGGATCTGTGTTTTGTGGCTTGATTTGAGTTTCTGAGGTTGGTTAAGTGTTGTTAGGGTTGTTTTGATCTTGGATTGAAGGTTAAAACACAACAATCCTTTGGAAAGTTGAGAGATCAGATTCCAAAGGGGTGTTTGGGTTAACTATATTTTCAAGGTTCAAGGCTTCCGTTGTGGTTGTACTTGGTTCTATTGTGTTGGTATATGTTTATCTGTTATTAAGGGGTGGTTATCTGTAAGTTTTGTGGGCTTGAACACCTAAATCAATCAAAGGGTCATAAAATCAGTTTTACTTGGGTATTTTGGCTAAAATTTTGGGGACACCTAGATCTAAGGGTAGAATAGGGTTAAAAAGTGTTAAATTTTGGTTAAGTTAATCAGGGAAATAGGTTTGAAGGCTTAAAATTGGATTGGTGGTCAAATAGATCAGCAAGAGGATTTTGGATAATCACTTTTGCTTATCAGAAACTTTTGGTGCTTGAATCTGCTTATTTACTTTGATCCATTGCTTGAAACAAGTTTATTTGTGCTTATTGGACTTTATTATAGCTTGTGTATGCATTTGGTTCAATTTGGCTGGCTTATTCATGCTCAAACTGCTTATTTGTTCATAACTGCTTATTTTCAAGGTCTGTGCAACATCTGTGGAATGTTTGCTTAATCTGGCCTTATTTAGTGAACCAATTTGTGATTTCTTTGTTGATATAGACTCCTTGTGATTCACTGATCACAAGGGTGCCCTTGTTTCCATTTGAATCCAACTAGATCTTTCTAAAAAGGCAAGTCAAATAGTCAAAGCAGTAGGAACTCTTTCCCCTACTGCTAGCCACTGCTAGTGTTATTTCAACTGGTGCTTATCAATAAGCTATTCTAGCTTATTATAACCTACAACAACTTTGAATTTTTAATAGGTGTCACTTATTTGACCCATTTGTTCATTCTAGATCATTTGAGGGTTTGACTTTGAGGTTTGACTAGAAAACCAAACACTTTGACTTTTAAATAAGTGCTTATCAGCTTATTGTGCTTATTTGTCGTGGATTATTGAACTTTTCTTTGTTGATTTGTCTAAGTCATTTAGAGTCTTTTGCAACTTATTACGTCTGAGGTGGTCTAGAACTCCAAGTCGACTATTTTGTCTTTTAGTGAAAATCTTCTTGGCTTATTTCTAGCTTATTGAGTGTGCTTTTTCAAAATTTCTTTTCACAGATCTCTTAGGCATTTCAAAATAAGGTTGTGTGTTTAAGCAGAGCTTATGGAATTGGCTTATTGCTTAATGGGCTTACTGGCCCAATAAGAATAAGATGTTGACTCTTTAAGCTTTGATAAGCTCAAAAATCAGCTTTTGGGCCTTTAGACTTTTGTGTTTAGAATTGAATTTTTAGTCAGATAGGGCTTTTTTAGATCATTTGGGCCTATATTTGACTTTTTGTGCCCAAAGCCCATTAAGGTTGACTGTTTTTGCTATTAGCCCATTTCGGGGCCCATTAGGGGTACTTTGGTAATTTCACTTTCATTTTCTGATTATTTAGGTTAAAATAAACTAGTTTACATGTTTTTAGAATTTTTTTATAATTTTTGGATTTATAATATTATTTTAATATTATTTTATTATTTAATTTCAAATTTCACATTTTGCACTTTTTATATCTTTCTTAGGTTTAATACATTAAAATAGGATTTTTGAAACTCTTAGATTAATTTTATCATCATTTTCCTAATTTTTATAATTATTTTAAGTTTAAATAGTTTTTAAATCATCTTAAATAGTTTTAATTAGTTTAAAAATTTATAAAAATAGTTTTAAATCTTTTTAGGATATTTTAGAGGTTTACAAAGTGAAAAATCTTTATTTGGGCTTTTTAATAATTATTTTGATTTTTAGGGCTTTAATTAGCATTTAAAAATTAATATTTAATTCTTGAAAAAGTTTTGATCATTTGTAAACTCTTAGTTTAATTATTTTGATTTTTGGTAATTTTTTAGGAATTTTTAGAATTAATTTTTATTTTTGCTCTTTTTACGGTTTTAATTTTAGTCGTCGTAGTAATTTATATCACGTCTTCGTCATTCTATTTTCTCATCCCCTTCTTTCAATTATTAATCTCAAATCTTGTTACATCTTAGTCACACACATATACCTCCTTGGGAAACGAACTTTCACATCATAAAGGTCATTAGTGTTTGATTTTCCTAAATCATCACTTAATACTTACCGCTTTTACGCATTTTTCCTAAAAGGTGTAATTTACCACAATCAGCTGTACTAGCCGTTCTCTTTATTCGACCGCCTCAAAGCAAGACTGCGAACATAAAGAGTGAATCAATTGGATAAATATCCGCTTGATTAAAGTCGTCAATTCAAATTCCTGGAACAAGTTTGATTCAATAAGAATCTTAACATTGTTGCTTTCCAGTTAACACAAGCTTGATTCATAAGAATCTCACAAGTTACCTACCGTAGCGCTCTTTGATGTTGACGCTAGAAGGATTTCCATTCATCACTGTGAATATTATTAAATATCACTCTGAATGTTCTGGCCAGACCATAAAGATATTGCGTAGAAACCTGAAACGAGTTTGAATCAATTCAGAATCAAACCAATGTTGCTTTTCAGTTTTACACATGTTCAATTCATAAAGAATCTTGCATATGACCTACCGCAGTGCTGTTTGATGTTAACACTTTGAGTGTTAACACTCATCATTGTGAATACTAAGTAGTATCACTCTGAGTGTTCTAGCAATATCACAAGGATATAGCGTAGGACTCTCTTGATCTTCATCCGTGTGTCCTAACAAGATTTGATTGATCTCTTGGCTATAGACTCGATTTGTGCACTTTTAGTGATCGGAGGCTGGAGCAGATGTCACCTATTCAATATCAACTATCTCGGAGTGAGAAAGTCAATAGAAGTCGTGTTGATCTCCGTGACAATAAAACAAACTTCTTTTAAGAGAAGTATGAGTCAGCTGGGGAGGGGTTGTGCATTACATCATTGGGTCCATGATGCGTTGTCTTCATGATGTGTTGACCCGGTTTCTGCCTAAGTTGTATGGAAGGCTAATTTCTTTACACCCTTTATCCTTAAATTTCTTTTTCATTCTTCAACCTCTTCAATGCTTACCAAGACATCATTAATAGCACCTTGTTGTGATTGTTCCAGTGCTATCATCAGTACTTAGTCGGCATTCAGCTTCGTTCACTTTCTACTCTATCTTTCCTAAGGACTTCTAATAATCTATTGGATTGACCCTGGGAAAATCCCTCCGGTTCTGGTCGGATCATAGGACTTAAACCTAACCATCCTTTTAACACCAATAACGTCGTGAATTAAATATGTTGTGGGTATTTGATCATAACCATGAGAGCTTGAGTCTTTAGATCACATTTTAATCACATTTTCTCCCCTATCTCTAATATATAAAATCTTTTGATATTAGAGATACCAAATTTGATTAAAATATATTGTTAAAAATAGTCTTGAAAACTTTCGGCAGAAAAATGTGTCAAACTTAGCATGAATTTGGAACGCTACCCCTCAAAAATTGATCCAATGGAATTGTCATTACGAGGATATGATCCACATTAAACTTTTGAGGATAGGAGTTGTTGAACACACAATTTTTGAAAGATTTTGAATATCATTGAGAAATTCTTGAAAAAATTGTGTTCAACGCTTTTTGAAAAATCAATTCTTTTTAGCGAAAAGGTTTTTCTAAAGCATAATACATGGCTTTTGCCTAGTTATGAAAATTAAGTTCGTTGAAATCGGTCTGATCGAATTGATTACCGGTTTAAGTGCGACTCGGTCGTCTTTTGGTGAGAACAAATAGATTGGTCGTTGTAGTATAATTAAAACGCAAGACTTAAAAGTAAATGACAGTTAATTAAAGCTAAGACTAATTAAAACTTAATTGGTGCAAAATTAAAACATTAAAAGTGACGAAAATTAAAACTCGACAAAAAGTAAAATTGACAATGTGATAAAAAATGTAAACTCGAAATAACTAAGACAAAAAAATTTCAAAATAACACTAAGTAAAAAGGCGGGAAAAATTAAATTCGAAATATAAATAAAAACCGGAAAACAAAATTCAAACACAAGACAAAAAGAGTTCAGATCGCAATACGATCGCAACCAACTATCGTGGTTGGATCGTACCCTGATCGTACTCTGATCGTAGCCTAGATCGCAATGAATGCGATCGTAATGGTGATCGTACTCCACCACAATCTGACTTTAGATCGTACTCTAGATCGCAATGAATGCGATCGAAACGAGTGGACGCACTCAAGTGATCCTGGTCAGCGATCGCAATGAGTGATCGTGACCAAGGATCGCAATGAATGATCGTAACAAGGACTGTGACCCGATCGCACCCACATATCGCAATATGTGATCGTGGTGTGGATCGTACCAGGGAAAGGAGAATGGGATCGCAATCAATGCGATCGAAGCCAAGGATCGTAACAAGGAAAACCCTCCTAAGATCGTAATGAAATGCAAAGAGCAAATAAGCAAAACTAAATAAGTACTTTAACAATAAGCAAATCTCAAAAACTAAACCAAAAATAATAATAAGACGAGACAATAAGCAACAAATTTAAAGGCTTTCTCCAACCACGAAATAAGTAAACAAAATAAGCAAAATTTTAGAAAGATGAAACTTTTTAGGAAACTTAGAAAAACAAATAAGCTAAGTACAAAACAAGCCAATAAGATTGTCAAACTTATAGCTTATTTCATACGAAAACTTTAGATAGAAGTAAAAAGGTGAACTTTTTAATCAAATACGCAATATGATTAAGCAAAATCAATCCTTAATCCGAACCAAAATCAAATCAAAACAAGAAAAGTAAGATGAGAAAGATAAAGAAAAGCTTGATTAAAGGTAAATAAGGATTCAACAATAAAGTTAACTTACTTGGAATTAAAAGACTTGAAATTTATGACATGAAATTAAAGAACAAGATAGTAAATGACATGAAATTAAAAGTGTGCGAGTAAAGAAAAATGGTGGAAAGCTAATTTGTCAAGTTAGCCAACCACTTGAGATGGAATGAGATGGCGTCTATATATAGGGAGAAGGGTAGCATGTGTTGCTTCCTTCTTTCTTTCTTTCCTTCTTTCCGTCTTTTCGTCTTCTTAATTCTTCGACTTTTTCGACTTTGTCTCGGGATTACTTGAACTCGTCTTATAATTTCTTCATTTATTAGACTTGAGTTCCTAGGCTTTATTAAACTTCTGTCTTTAGACTTGTTCTTCGATAAACCTTCAGAATAGGTCTTGGACTTCCGTTCTTTTTGCACTCTTAATCTCTTGACTTCGTCTTTTGTCTTTTTCTTTGATAAAAGCACGTGAAAGCCCGTGTTTTCTCCCCTTTTAACATTTTCGTCCTAAATCACAACAAAAACACAAACCACGCATAATTCCGACATTTACGACATAAAATACACGTTTTGGCTTGGTTATTATTATGATTAAGTGGTAAAAGGATGGGTGTTTTCACACCTATCAAATCCCCTACACTTGACCATTGCAATGTCCTCATGCAATGCATTAGTTACAAAGCACGTTTTACATTCTCCATCATAATCAATCCACATTGGCCTTTATTAAAAAGATAGAAAATCAAAGACTTACCTTAGGGTTTTGGAATGTCATGAATGATTATCATCCTCAAGTTTCACGTTCCCCATACCAAGCTTAGAAACGAGATCATTGTTATTATAAGTTAGCAAACTAACACAAACTCATGTGGGCTAATTATTCACTTAGACTCCCTTATTCCTATGTGTATCTCTTATATTTTATTCTTGTCTTGAATGATCACAAGGATGCATTGTTGACTTATTCCGATAGTTATTTAGGCTGAAAATAAAGTAGGACGATTTAATCAATAGTTAGCTAGAGGACAAAATCTTTTAAAACTGCTTCTCGGGACCTCATAAAGTTCATATCTTGGCATAATTCGCATCACGATTTGAGACCTCTCTCGGACCGATATTTGGCAGCGACTTCATACTTCAAATCTTGAGAGACGTTCTTGAAATTATGGTCATCTCTTCATTATAGGAATTTCTTCACATGAACTTTTTGAGAGATTCTTCATATTTGGACCACGACTTCTTCATTTTTCTCCAATCTTTATTTGGGATTTTGATATACAACGATCCGCCTCCTTTTAGGACTTGGATCTATTTATCCTCATACCTTGTTAGGGTCTTTTTGGATAGACTTCTCCATGATCTTTACGGGAGTATTTGCTTTTCGTCGTGTGTCTCGATCCTTCATATTGATTTTTGATAAATGATTCTTCACATCACTTTGGATCTTTAGAAACAAAATGTAGCCCTCATGCCTTGTTAGGGCCTTTTCAGACTCGCCAATCTTCGCATCCCGCTTCAATAAGTTATGCCTTGGCTATGAACTCTAATTAATACCGAGCAACTTTTAAACGATCTTGGGCTATAAGCTAAGTAACTTTTCAAATCGTACAACCTTATTTATTGCATATATATTTATTAACAAGCGATGGGAGAATAGGCTTATAATCAACTCACATAAATTCACGAAAGAATACCAAACTTATAATTGACTCTATCATCTCTCGTTCTCCACAATTTAAAATCTCAAGGAATGAGACTCGTGGTTGCTTAGCCAATTAAATAAAAGTCTTGGGTTTTCGAGTCATCTATAGGATCTTGCAAACTCTTAGACTTTTTCAAGTTTTGAAAGCGCATTTTAAAGTTCCCTTGATAAACGACTGTCTAGGATCAATTATAGGAACTTGCGAAAAGTTCTTGTTCTTAACCCGTGAGAGTTAAAACTTTCGTTTTTTAAAGATCCCAATATAAGAGCCTAGCAAAACTTGACTTAAATACGTTAAGGATACTAGCTAGAGTAAACTTAGATAAGTAAACTCGGGTTGAGTCAAAAGATTCACAACGTTTTAAAAATTAAAACGACTTTATCAATATTTATTCTAGCAATGAAATAAAATGACTAAAATAGAGGAAAATACAACTATGCTACTAGGCCAAAATAGATCAAAAAAATTGAAAAATGTCAAAAAAATCAATTTTCCGGTTAAAATGAGGACAAATACAAGGAAAAGGCCACTTAACTTCGATAGAAGTCCCCCTACACTTAATATAAACATTGTCCTCAATGTTTAAGCATGTGGAAGTAAACTCCCCTACACTTAGGACATTGTGCACTTTGTTTAAATCTTGCTAAGGAAGAGAGAACTAACGTGATTCCTATTTTAATATTGAAGAATATAAAATAGAGAATCAAAAGAGTTTAGGATAGAACCGGGAAGATGGGAACACGGAATCACGGGTCGTCAAAAGTCATCAAGAATGGATCTTTGTAAGCTCGAATCCCTGCACATCATAAGAAAGAAAACAACAAACACATACTAGGGTCTCCCCCCACACTTATTGTGAAAACAAAATAAAAGGATAGATAATTGGGTTGCCTCCCAAAAAGCGCTTGTTTTTGTTAACCGAGTCGTGAGCCTGACTCGACCTTGATTAGTATAGGAGGAATCTTGAAACAAATCCACCGGGATCAAAGACATGGTTTTCATCCAGCAAGTAGCACAAGCTTAAGGCGAACAAGGCAAGCCAAAGAAGAGTAGGCAGGGTTCCCTTAAGTAGCGATTGAGCACGGTGGTAGCAAGGGTGAAGTGCAAGCATATCTTCATTGTTGTGGTCTTGAGTTCCGAGTTCTGTGCGGTTGTAAACAGAAGTCGTTTGTCGTTGTGGATCGGGACTTAAAATGTTTTGTTCAAGTGCCGTCTCTTGTAATTCATCAAATCGGATGTGAATAGTCCCGACTATCAATTTTTTTCTCTTGTTGTAAACTCTATATCCCTTAGACTGAGTTACATAACCCACAAGAATACATGCATCACCTTTCTCTTTCATCTTGTCCAGATTTTCACCATCGCGAATAATGTAACACGTACATCCAAAAACATGAAGGTGTTTGAGTGAAGGTTTTCGATCATGAATTATGTGATATGGTGTCTTTTCGTGTCTTGGGATAATTAAGGAACGGTTTTGTGTGTAGCATGCAGTAGACACGGATACGACCCAAAAGTATAGTGCAAGTTTTGAAGCGGATAATAATGTTCGAGCAGCCTCAACTAAAGTATGGTTTCATCTTTCAACAACGCTGTTTTGTTCGGGTGTTCAAGCAATAGATGTTTCATGTTCAATTCCTTCAGTTTCAAAATAATTTTCCACAGTTGAATTCAAAAATTATGTGCCTCTGTCAGTACGAACCACTTTTACTTAAGCTTGAAGACCACGTTGTATCAGTTTAAGGAAGCTGATGAGAACTTCAGGTGTTTCATCATTGGACCTCAAGAAGTGAGTCCATGTGTACCTTGAGTAATCATCGACAATTACCATAACATATTTCTTCCCATTGATACTATGAACACGCATGGGACCACACAAATCTATATGAAGAAGATCGAACCGTCCTTTAGAGCTTGGTGTAGTTTTTGTCTTGAAACTACATCGTTTAGCATTAGAAAGCTCACAAGAAGAACAAAGATGATCTTTGATGAATTTCAAGCTTAGAAGGCCTCTCACAATATCTTTCTTGGAAAGCAAGTTGATGGTATCAAAGTTGAGATGAGAAAGACGTTGATTCCATAACCATGCCTAAGTCGTTGAAGCTTTAGCCATGAATAAAATTGGAGTTGATGAAGTTGTGTCTTGAAGTGAAATAGTGTAGAGATCAGTACCCCGTGTACCGGTAAGTAAGTCATTCCCATCATAATCACGACAAAACATGTCTTCTTTCTGAAAGCAACCTCCAAATATGCATCACAGAACTGACCAACAGAGAAAAGATTGTGATTGCGCCCTTCGACGTAGTATACCCTTTTGATCGTTATATTCCCTTGAACTAAATCTCCATATCCTAGGATCGGTGCAAATTTATCATTTCCAAATCGGACTGTACCCAGAAACTTCTCCACGAAGTTAATTAGAAGCTTGAGATTCCCCGTCATGTGCTTCGTGCATCTGGATTCCAGTATGAAGAGAATTATTTGTATCACCTGCAGAAGAGTTAGAACACAATGGAGCATTTGCTAAATTGGATACCACAATAGTTGTGATTGTAGAATCATTATTGTCTTTAGCAACATTTAAAGGCATACTAACACTCGTTGTCACATTTTCTGTCCTAACTTTAGGCATCCATGTATATCCCGGAGGACATTGATTTGCAAACCACCATTTCCAAGACTTGCTAGCAGACTCATATAATTCCCTAATTCTGCTTCTAGGATTCTTAGTGGTGGTGTCTGATGCATTACTTTTCTTAGTGGGAGTTGCACCAGAATGGTTCAATTTGTGTTTGGGTTTACTAGCACTAATAGGCATCGCAACTTGCTTCTTAGTTCTAGTATCTACGCCTTTGACATTATTCATTGTACACATAGAATGATTAGCATCAACACATTTTCCACATTTAACACAAATAAATTTAACATTCAAAGCATTCAAATCGTTCAAAGCATTCAAATCGTCATTACACACGATTACAGACTTTTTATTCTTAAAAACATTCAAACTCCTAGGGTGTTCTTCCACTTCCTTCATCCTCCCTTGATTCTTGTGTTTCTAGAACTTATCATTCACTTGAGTGCTCTTAAGCTGAGGCCGACTAACACTAGTAAAGGAGACTACTCCTGTATTAGAAGACACACGAGTATTAGTGTTTCTAGAAGTCTGAGGCGATTGACTGACTTTGTTTGTGGGTTTAGTGGTCATTCTATACATCCCTGGTTTAGTCACATTATTATGCTTAACGCTTGGTGCTATAGCATTCCTTATGGGTTGAGTATGTGGTAACCTTTCCTTTCCATCCATCTTGGGGGCAAACACAAGTTTTGCAAACGAAGAATTTGAGAGAGCAGATGGTTTTCCTAAGATAGAGGATCTATTCACTCTAGAGGCATTGGGTTGTCTAACAACAGGTTGCTTAACGTTAGGTTCCATAACTTTCCCACCCATCTTAGCAACGAGTTTCTTCAACTCTGCTATTGCTATGTCTTTTTCTTGTAACTGAGCTTTCATATCCGAAATATCAAGACTTTTTTCGTTTAATAATCGACATGACTCAGATAATTTTACTTCTAAAGGTGTATCATTTGAAAAGCTTCCAACTTTCTTTTGCAAAGCAAGTTCAAGTGAGTGACAATGTTTTTGAAGATAATCATATCTATGTTGAAGTAAAGAAAACTCTTTTTTGTCAACTTTATTCGAAATCTCAGTTTCAAGACGTTCACATTCCTTAACTTGATCAAGATATTTGCATGCAACATAAGAATATTCATCAATATCAGCACAAGATGTAATATAAGCACACATAATATCATTTGAGAGACATTCATGTATAAGTAGATCATATGCTGTAGAAAACTTGTCTCTTTCAGGTTGATGGTCGTTAACTTCTTGGTCAAGAGATTACACATATTTCAAATCATCAAACATTTCTTGCTTAATTAGTGTTTCAAATTCCAAAATATGTTTTTGCGTTCTTTCCGCAAGCAGAATCAAAATACTTTTCACAAGCACAGTTATATCGTGAGGAATTTCTTTGTCTCCTTTCGAAAGTTCACGTTTTTTTCCAGTCATCATCAACAACCTTTTTGAAATTTTCAATATTACTATTGAGAATAATAAGTGCTTGCTTACTCTTGCTTACAGAAGCTTTATATGGGAAATAGTTAATGAATTTTGAAACATTAGTTTTCTTAGTGGCAAAAGCTTGTCTCCATTTAATTCTTATTTGTTCACATTCGAAAAATATTTGCTCACGAGTTTTCTGTGTTTGCGATTTGAAAAGACCATAAAGACTGTTTTCATAAGCATAATTATATGGTTTAACAAATTCTTTTTTAACTTTTGGTCGACTCTCTTCTTCCAAATCGTGTGTCTCTTCACTATCGGGCCTAACAACAAGACAATCAAGATCGGTCCATTGGGACTAATCAAGATATAAGTGTTGATTCTCAGATTGAGCATGCTCAAGGTACTTAGGATTTGCAAAACTAGGTCTATCCTTGAAAAACGAATGATGTGCCAACATTCTCATGGTTTGAAATGATTGATTAGCTTTGTAAACATATTTCTTGTAAAAATTAAGTTGAGTTTCAAGTTCCACCATTTTGTCGATGTCATTCGCTTGTTTAGTTTTGAAACCCTTTTCCATTTTTTCAACCACTGCTTTCTTTTCATTAACAAGTTTAGTTTTATCCTCTTGAAGAAAACCATTTACCTGAGTTAGCTCATTGACTTTAGTTGTAGCAAGATACATTTTGTGACGTTCAATACTTAAAGAGGTGTTATAATTACGTTTCTCTTGTTCTAGAAGCTTAAGAGGTGTTATAATTACGTTTCTCTTATAATTACCATTTACCTGAGTTAGCTCATTGACTTAAAGAGTTGTAGCAAGATACGTTTAGTTTTGAAACCCTTTTCCATTTTTTGAAAAGCTTCTTAACATTAATTAAACATCCTTTGTACCCCTTAATCTCATTAGTCTTTTGATGAAGCTGAGCTCTATAGCTATCAATGGTCTCACTAAATTTAATTAGAGCATCTTTGCATTCTTCAAAGTTTTGAGTGAGTGTAGCGTTTGCCTTTTTTAATTGCTTTTGACTCTTGCTGGTTTCTTTGACATCTTTTTGTAAAGAAGAAATTAAGTTAGCAAGCGCAATACGCTCCTCGTCATCATCATACTCATTTTCATGTTGATCATCCTTAGACTCATTATTGCACATGTCTGATGAATCGGGTGTGGTATTGCTATCAACCGTTTCCATCATACATGTGTCATTAATGGCTTTGGGTTGCTCACAATGCGCATGAATATTACCAAACACATTATATTCCTCTTCAGTGTGTACCTTATAGATTGGTTCAGTATCAAAGATAGGACCATTGTCATCTTCAGTTTCGTTGAGAACTTCTTCAATGTTTTCCATGTACGAGTAATGTTCTTCAAGTTCTTGGTCGGAGGCTTCATCATCAGTATCATCAAGCATTGCTCCTTCCTCAGCCGACAATTTAACCCCAGCTTCCATCTTCTTGCAAAGCAGCATCTTTTCCTTATGATAGCCAGAGTCCCTAACCCTTTTTGGCTTCCTAAATTCCTTTTCCATATGCCCATAGCCTTGACAATTAAAGCACTGAATCCCACTTTGTTGAATCACTTGAGTACCAACAGTTTCCCTATTCCCGACAGCAGTAGCAATCCTCTGAGCATCATACTTAGTAGTTTGTCGATCATACCGAGAAGAACCCTCAACATGTGTTGGATTACGTCGATCATACCTTGAAGGACTTTCATCACATTGACGTATGTCATACCATCGAGGAGTCTCAACATATTGATTCCTTGTATTCGATGATGTTCGAAGATTGTTGTTGGTGGGTTTGAAGATTTTCTTGTAGGTCTTCATAATGAAAGCAATTTGTTGCTTCATCTCCCTATCCTTCTGAGCTAGTTCTTCATCACTGTCCTCTTCAGATGATGGCTCAGGTGATGGTGATGGTGCTCTTGGTTCTTTGTCTCGTGATCGTGTGGGAGCATAATACTTAGACGAAGTTGAGTATCTTGGTGAGGAGGATGTATTGGAGTACCTTGGTGAGGATGATGTAGTGGAGTATGACTTCGGAGCACGAGAGAGATGATCTTGGATGTGTTGAGTGGTAGACACCAAAGCAAGTGGATTAGCAGTCTTTGCTATCCGTTCAACTCAAAGTTCATTCGCCTCATTTTGAAATTGTTTCAAAATGTCAAAGAGCGTGTGATAGTTTACCTCGTCTAACTTACTCTGTTGTATCACCAAAGTTACGAACCGTGTCCACTCTGGTTGAAGTTGTTGTAGAAATTGCACATTGACTTGCATAGTGGAGACTTACAAATTGTTTCTTGTCATGTCATTCATCATCTTGTAGAACCTTGAGTAGTATGAATCAATTGATTCCCCATCCAATGAAGTAAACTTGCCAAAGTTTCAGAACAAGTTAGTTTTGACATCTTGCGTGTTAAGTGATTCTCCTTGTTGGAAGCGTTCAATGGCAAACCACATTTCTTTTGCAGTAGAGCATGCATAAACCATTGAGTAAATATCATCCCCAATCCCACTGAGAATCAAATAGATTGCTTCTTTCTCTGCATCAATCCAAGCACGTGTCTCTTTCGAAGTGTTCTCATATGTTTCCTCAGTAGTTTGCTCATCAGAACCGGTCGTCGAGTCGGTTGCTTGAATTGCAGGAATGTTTATGGTAGTGAGAGTATAGGGTTCTTCTTTGATGCACCGTCAGAGAAGATCACCATTTGGTTTAGTATCAAGATATCGAATAAACCGTGATTGTCATTGTGCATATCGACCGGTCACAAGCATTGGTGGTCTCTCTTTATTTCCCGCCACCATGATTTTGTTGTTCGTCACACGATACTCTGTAGTAGAATCTATCTTGATAAGCTTTAATATGTTGAAGTGAAAAAGGATCTTAAGTAGATGTGTTGTGATTGTTGTTGTGGTTTAAATTCCAAAAATTGCAATTTTTCTTCAGTCCGACAATAAATTCTCCAGTCCGACAAAATGGTAGACCAAAAAATTTTGTATCGCCAAAATTTGAAATTGAACTAGAAATGTCATAAAACTAGTATGGAAAAAATTTGAATTTACTTGACGGGACAATTTTAACTTTTTTTTTTATTTTTATATTTTAATCTTCGTGTAAACGATATTACGAAACTAGTCTAGATGGTGGCTAAGTCTAAAAAATACTCGAACAAAATTTAGCAAAACATAACATCGGAATGTCCATCGGAATCTGCCATCGGAATGTTGTCGGAATGTAGGCTGTCAGAATGTAGGCTGTCGGAATATTGTATCGGAATGTTGTCGGAATAACCTATCGGAATATTGTATCGGAATGGTGTCGGAATGACCTGTCGGAATAACCTGTCAGAATATTGTATCGGAATGCTATCGAAATATGACCTGTCGGAATACACGATCGGAATAACCGTCAGAATGTTAAAACCCTTTTCCGATGGAATTCCGTCGGAATAACTGTCGGAATATGAAACCCTTTTCCGATGGAATTCCGTCGGAATAACTATGCAGTTCCGAAACTTTAGGTAAACAATGAGATTTTTGACAAGAAATCCGTGATTTTAACCAACCAAAAGCAACCAAATCCCTACCACAACTATGTAGGAGATGTAAATCAAGATGTAGAACACGAAAAACCCAAAAAGATTTGAATTCGATATGATGTATGGATTCAATCATACGAATTAAATGATATAACAACAATCAATCAGAAAACTACCCCATGGCAATTGATACCAATTGTTGTCCCATATATTTGTGATGATTAAGCAAGGAATAAAGAAAGAAAATAGATGAAGTAGATGAATTCTAGAGAGAGAAAGTAGTGAGGGAAAGTAGAGAGAAGTATGTGAAACTTTTGGAAGATTAGATTAAGAAATAATGACAATCAACACCCTTCCTAACATGCTAGGAAGGGTATTTATAGCCTAGCCTACATGTGGCTTAATGGGCTATATGTTTGATTGGGCCGGGCTTGAATAAAATGCTTAGTAACTTGAAAGAGGCCTTTTAAGCTAGCCATCAAGCCCGTAATTTCACGACTATTTTAACTAACTATTACAACGTTCTAATAAATGTTACAATATAAACCTATGACTGAACATTCTTGTTTGACTCAATAATTTGAGGCTAACAAATTTCATCACCTTCTGTTCCTGTTATTTGTAGCACTTCATCATCTTCATTGAATGTGACATGAAAGGTTACTTCTAGTTCTTGTCTTCTTATGTTGAATACTCTAAAGGCTTTGGCTGTTGGAGAGTATCCTAAGAAGAAACCATCATCAGCTTTTTTTGTCAAACTTTCCAAGTTGATCCGTTTAGTTATAGATGAATATAGGGTAAACAAAGAGATGGAAGTAGCTGACATCTGGTGCTCTTTTTCCATGTCTTTTAACAATGATTGATCTATTATGGGTATAGTAGGCAGTGTGGACAGCTTCTCCCCGGAATTGCTTTGGTAAAGCTGCACCATTCAGCATGGTTCTAGCTGCTTCAATCAGTGTTCTGTTTCTTCTTTCAGCTACTCCATTTTGTTTAGAAATTCCATCTGAAGAGAAGTTTTGTGATATTCCCTTTTCATCACAAAAAGCTTTAAGCTGTTGATTCTTGAATTCAGTCCTATTATCACTTCGTAGAGATTTTACTCTAACTTCATTCATGTTTTCAACCTTCCTGATGAAGGACATGATAGCATCCGCTGCATCACTTTTCCTTTTTAGGAAAAAACCCATGTGTACTAATAAGTGTGTAAACACATATCCTTTTGCCACTAAAATCGAGGAAAAACAAGACCTAATCATGTGTTATATATCATAAAAGTCGGAATTACGCGTGGTTTTGTGTTTTTGTGTTAAAATAGGTACAAATAATCAAAAGAAGAGAAAACACAGGATTTCACGGTCAAATGTTGAAGAAAAGTCCAAAAAAAGACGAAGACTAAGTCAAAAGACCAAAAGTGTGCCCAAGTTCACGAAAATCGGCTAAACCGACATGAGCTTAAAGGAAAAGATCGAGAAAACCGAAATCGAGCTCATTTTTAGTGGAATTAATATTTTATGGAGTTTATTGGGCTTGTGGGTCCCACATTCGGGTAAATGGGCTTAAAAGCCCATTTGAAAGTTATAACTTGCTTGTTTGATAACTATTAGCCCATCAAACCCATTTTACTTAAACATTGGACGAATAATGTTTTATTGGGCCAAGCCCATAACTTGGGACGGTTGGTGATCTTATTGGGCCCAAACCCAATAAATGGCACAAGTTTTTGGACGGTTAAAATGAAATTTTCATTTGCTGGTAAAAGTCTACACATCACACACATAAAATCTTGGTCAAACACTCTTCCCTCACATGTTATATAAACAAATAACTCCCACACATTTAATAACTTTATCTCACCCACACCACTTTTATCTTTCGATAAAACCAAAGTAACCCCATTCAATGTTTTCTCCTTCATCTCCCAAAAAAAAACACAGTTACACCATTGTTTTTACAAACCCTAATTCACCACAACAAAATTTTACACCAAAAAAAATTTGGGGGTTTTAATCCACCCGTGTTAATCACACACTTGGGGATTAAATCCCCAAGTTTTTCGCAGCATCCACTTTGGTGGTCCAATCCGACGTGTCCTTCATTCCTTTTGTGATTGGATTAAACACATCACCACCACCCTCTTCTCCAATAATGGGTTGCCAACTCAGCATGAAGAAGCACAACAAAATCCCACGAGGGTGATCCGCGTGAATATGGGTATTCTCAACCGTTGGATGAAGAAAGAAGAAAAAGAGAAGAGATATGTGGCCAAGATTAAAGAACTTGGGCACCAAGACTCATCAAATGGGGATTAGGGTTTTCCTATAAATCCCCCCCCCCCAAAAAAAAAACCTGTAATGGGAGTCCATTTTTTATAGCTTTTCTTTATTTTTCAGTTTTTTAATTAAATTAGGAGTAGCTTAAATTAGATTTAATTTTCTTAAAATTTAATTAGGGTTATTGTATTTTTTTTCCAGTCAAATTGTAATTTTTATTATTATTAATGAAAGTTTATTTTAATTATTTTTTGTCTCATTTAAATTTCTGTTCAAAGCAATTTAATCTTTAGTCTTTTGTTTATTACTGTTCGAACTCTGTTATTATTAATATAAAAAAAAAGAAAAAGAATTAAAAGTTACTGTTCGTCTGGTATGTTTGAATCGAGGTTACTGTTCTTGGTTTGGTGAATATTTTGGTTCAAGAGATGATGCTGATGATATTCGAGGGTAACAAAGGAGGTGTTTGATTCGATGACAAAAGGGAGTTCAACACCACCCTTCTACCCAATGGATTCGACACAAGGTCTCAATCTTCATTTTAATTATTTTTGTTAAGTTTATTAATTAAGACGTTTAATCTGCTTATGTTATGTTTTCGTTGGATCTGCTTATTTTTTTTGTTGTTTGGATTTGCTGGTTTTTATTTGTCTGCTTGTTTAGATTTATTTTGTTTGATCTGCTAGTTAGTATCATGTTTAGGTTAATATATCTGCTTATTTAAGTTTTAGTTTAAGCTTATGTTTTTAGTCTGTTCTAACTTGTATGTTTGGATTTGCTGCTAGATTTGCTTATTTAGATTTGGTTTTGGATTATCAAGCTTATATATATTTGGTTATTTGGTACTTTCAGATCAGCTTATTTGGTTTGCTTATGTTGGATTGCTGTTAGTTAATGTCTAGATTAATTTAAGTCTTGGTCTTCTTAATTTGCTTATTGTTCTTGCATTTTTTTTTGTATTTTGCTTATTGAGTTATAGCTTATATGATTGTTTGGCTTATTTACCTTAAACTGCTTATAAGTTTTTAATGGCTTGGCTTATTTGGTATTTGTCTGCTATTTAGTTTCATAACATACAGATACAAATTAAATAGTATGTTTGTTGATTCCATAAATAAATGTCCATAAAATATATAGCAAAAATATTAACTAAGTTTTGTCTGGGGTGAGATTCGAACCCCAGACCCATCGTCTAGCAGACAAGCGCCCCAACCAACTCATCTCATGTCTCTTTTGTGTTTACTTTTGCCTAATTTAATTAATATAGGAATTTTTATTATTTGGCAGTTTTCAATTAAATAGATTTAAATAAGTTTTTAGTTTAATTAATTTTTAGTATAATTTATATTTCAAATCCTTTAATCTGTTTTTTTTATAAAAATAAAAAGATATAAAAAATATTTTAATTTTATTTACTTTTATAAATTTACATTAGTTTTAAATTTCTTTTATAATTTTAAATAGTTTTTTTTATATAAAATTAAAAGTAGTTTTAAATTCTTATTTAAATTTTAGATTTAAAATTAGTTTTCAATTTATTAAGTATTGTTTAAAAATAGATTTTAATTAACTGGTTTTAAGTTTTATTAATTAGTTAAATTTTATTTTCAAATTAATAGTTTAAATAGTTGATTCAAATATTTTTCTTTCGATTAAATAGATTTAAGTTAGTTTAAAAATTCCAACAATAGATTTTACCAAAAACAAAGTTAAGTCGTAACGATTAATTGGAAATCAATTCGGGTGAGTCGAGGAACGATAACAGAAATAAAAAAAGGGTATGCAAAATCTTTTTTTCAAATGGCGCCGCTGCCGCTTCGCTCGTACGATTGACGATTTTTCGTGAAGACGTTTGGATTTTGGGATCCGTTCTTTTTGAACGTTACGTTTCTTGCAACAAAATCAAAAATACAAAAAAATCAAAAACTTAAAAATACAAAAAAATTAAAAAATCACAAAAGCAATTTCTTTCCTAAGAATTGCAACAAAAAAATTAAATAAAAATCAAAAGTAATACTTTTTCCTAAAGGTATTACACCAAAAATATTACGTATTAGTGTTAATTTTTAGTTCGATTTCTTTCGATTTTTCTTGTATATATATATTTTTCTAGAAAAATACAAAAATATTCTTCTTTATCCTCTATTGTGTTTAATTCTTTTTCTCAACCCCTCTTATTTATAATTCTTTATGGATTTGTCTTGCGTTCGGTGTGGGAGACCATGGCTTGGTTTTCCAATATGTCCATGGTGTACTTGTGCGAAGTGTGGTTCCGATATCGACAATACACAATTTGGATTTTTTCCATTGTGCAATTCTAGAAATTCGTACTTCTCCTCTTACACAAATTTCTCCCCTCCTCCCGTCTATGACAATCCCTATCCTCAACATGCACCGGGTTTTTCTCAATACCCGTGTTGCAATCATTGTGGGGGCCCTCACGATACTTCTTATTGTCAACCGATGAATTATGAGCCACATCCGTGCTATAATTCCGGTTTTCAAAATTTTGAGCCCCCACAAAACTCCGTCATTCATCAACCTTCTTTTAAGGAACAAAACATTAGTTTGGATGAAATTCTAGAAAGCTTAAAACAACTCGAAATTAGCTTGCATGACGAAAGACAACAAGAGCAAGCATATACTCTTAGTGTTTCTACTCCTCCTCTTGTGCGTTCTTACTATTATGATGATGATGACGATGAGAATACTATTTCTTGGAATGATCTTTGTGCTCAATGTCCTAGTGCAATTGTAATTCCTTCTCTCAATATCCCAAATGCATCTAAGGATTTTGATACATCGAGTGAGATTAGTGATTTTGGGCTCGACAAATTCTTTGCTGAAGTTTGTGATGTGCCGATTTTTGCTGAGCTTACGGACACGGTCGTTCTGCTAGTCCATGATCACATACTCACAAATCCAAATGCGATAATTTATTCTTCCAATAAGAGTTCTATATGTGGTGAGTATGATGATTTCATCTTCGAGCCCGAGATTAAGGAAATTATCGACCGAGAGCTAGCTCTTTTACCTCCACTTCCACCTACAAGTGAGGTCGATTTTTCCAATATCGATGTCGAACTTGATGAGTTGGAACGTCTTATTTTTAATAATGACGAACCAACTCACATGACCACACATCCAATTCTCGAGGAGTTACCTAATAAACACTCCTCTAATGATAACTACGTTTACCACATTCGTGAGGATTTAACTTATCAATAAATCCCACAAATGAATGATGGTTTCGTACTTGATCGTGATCTCTTTGAGAGAATTTCCAAAATCCTCAATGAAGGGAACGACAAACCTTTGTTTGACGAGCCTATCTATGATGAAGAAATCGAAGAGATTCACGTTCATGAGGATGAATGCTTTGACCCGGGAGGTTGCATTGACCATTCTTTGATTGATACCTTTACGGCTTTGCCAAATAGTGACCATCCTATGTCTTTGGGGGATGACAATTTGTCTCCTTTACCCATCCCACCTCCCGTAGATCATGACCTCACATACTTCTCGTATGTTGAGCGGACCTTTTTACCTTCTATGACTTATCCTCATGCCTCTCATTTATTATGTTCATCCGGGACCGAGGACAAGATCTTTGATCCCGGTATCACATTCGAGGCTTCCCCATGGACCATTTAATTCGGGGTCGAGTCAGGCTCGTGACTCGGTTAACAAAAACAAGCGCTTCTCGGGAGGAAACCCGATGATCTATTTTTCTATCTATTTTCTATAATAAGTGTAGGGGGGCCGTGTGGGTTGTTTGTTTTGTGTGTTATGATTGTGCAGGGACATGAGCTTTAATGATCCACTTTTGGTACTTTTGACGTGACCCGTGTTCCCGTGTTGCCCGTGTACCCGGTTCCTTCGATAAGTTTTTGCTATTGTGATTCAATCTTGTATATAAATAAAACGAATAAATGTAATCACTTTAGTTGTCCTTTCCTTAGCTCGATTTTAAACAACGTACTCAATGTCCTAAGTGTAGGGGAGTTTATTCTCCCACATGCTTAAACATTGAGGACAATGTTTATATTAAGTGTAGGGGGGATTTCTATCGAAATTTTAGTGGGATTTTCCATGAATTTGACCCCATTTTACCGGAAAATTTAAAATTTTTTTAACGTTTTTCAAATTTTTGATCTATTTTGACCTAGTAGTATTTTTATTTATTTTCTTTCCTTTTATTATCGCATCGTAATAATTTCCAATTCAGAAATAAAGTCAAAAATGAAATAAATAAATAAAATGGTTTTAACAAGTTTAGATGTCTTTGATATATTAGGCCCGTCGTGAATATTTTGACTCAACCCGAGTTTACTTATCTAAGTTTACTCTAGCTAGTATCCTTAACCATATGGACCTTAATTGGTTTATTAGGCTAAGCATCCACGAGTCTCATTCCTTGAGATTTTAAATTGTGGAGAACAAGAGATGATAGAGTTAATTATAAGTTCGGTATTCTTTCATTAACTTATGTGAGTTAGTTATGAGCTTTTTCTCCCATCACTTGTTATTAAATATATTTGCAATAAATAAGGTTGTACGATTTAAATGGTTAATTAGCTTCTAGCACAAGATCGTTTAAAAGTTGCTCGGTATTAATTAGAGTTCATAGCCAAGGCATAACTTATTGAAGCGGGACGCGAAGATTGGCTTATCAAAAAAGGCCCTAACAAGGCATGAGGATACCCGAGTCCAAAAAGGCCCTCAAAAGGCATGAGGATTCACTTTTTGCTAAAGATCCTAAGATGATGTGAAGATCATTAATCCAAATCAATATGAAGGATCAAGACACACGACGAGAAGCAATTACTCCCCTAAAGATCATGGAGAAGTCTATCCAAAAAGACCCTAATAAGGTATGAGGATATATAGATCCAAGTCCGAAAAGGAGGCGGATCGTTGTATATCAAAATCCTAAATAAAGAAGAGGATAAATGAAGAAGTCGTGGTCAACGTTTGAATCATCTTTCACTCCTTATGAAGATGTATACCAAAATGAAGAGAAAACCATAATTTCAAGATCGTCTCTCAAGATTTGAAGTTTGAAGTACAAGCCAAATATCGGTCCGAGAAAGGTCTCAAATCGTGAAACGAGTTATGCCAAGATATGAACTTTTTGAGGTTTCGAGAAGCAGTTTTAAAAGATTTTGTCCTTTAGATAACTATTGATTAAATCATCCCACTTTATTTTCGGCCTTAATAAATTATCAAAATAAGTCAAAAATGCATCCTCGTGATCATTCTAGACAAAAAAATACAATACAAGAGATACACCGTAGGAATAAGGGGGTCTAAGTGATTAACTAAACCACATGAGCAAGTGTTAGTTATGCTAACTTGTAATAACAATGATCTCGTTTTTAAGCTTGGTATGGGGAACGTGAAACTTGAGGGTGATTAATATTCATGACACCAAAGCCCCAATCTAATTCTTAGATTTCTTTACGAGTTTCTTCCATCAAATAATTTCCAAGTTAATAAATGATTATAACTTTTGTCTCTCTTTAAAGTTCTTATCCTTTCATCATAGTAGTAGTGGTATTAGTTATAAAGGCCAAGATAGGTTAATAATGAGAAAAATGTAACGCTTTACAACTATGCATTGCATGGGGTCATTGCAATGGTCAAGTGTAGGGGATTTAATAAGTGTGTAAACACTTATCCTTTTGCCACTAAAATCGAGGAAAAACAAGACCTAATCATGTGTTATATATCATAAAAGTCGGAATTACGCGTGGTTTTGTGTTTTTGTGTTAAAATAGGTACAAATAATAAAAAGAAGAGAAAACACGGGATTTCACGGTCAAATGTTGAAGAAAAGTCCAAAAAGAGACGAAGACTAAGTCAAAAGACCAAAAGTGTGCCCAAGTTCACGAAAACCGGCTAAACCGACATGAGCTTAAAGGAAAAGATCGAGAAAACCGAAATCGAGCTCATTTTTAGTGGAATTAATATTTTATGGAGTTTATTAGGCTTGTGGGTCCCACATTCGGGTAAATGGGCTTAAAAGCCCATTTGAAAGTTATAACTTGCTTGTTTGATAACTATTAGCCCATCAAACCCATTTTACTTAAACATTGGACGAATAATGTTTTATTGGGCCAAGCCCATAACTTGGGACGGTTGGTGATCTTATTGGGCCCAAACCCAATAAATGGCACAAGTTTTTGGACGGTTAAAATGAAATTTTCATTTGCTGGTAAAAGTCTACACATCACACACATAAAATCTTGGTCAAACACTCTTCCCTCACATGTTATATAAACAAATAACTGCCACCCATTTAATAACTTTATCTCACCCTCACTTTGTAACTCTCCCTTACACGGTTCATTTCTTTTATTCCCCCACACACATTTTACCGTATACCTCACCCCACACGATTTTACACTCAATCACACCCACTCTTACCCTGTGCCTACCCACACTCAATCACCCCACCACCTTTTATCTCCAATAAAAACAGTTTTTACCTTCCCCCCACACGTGTAATCACAAAACACGTATAACAACTCATCCCAACATTTATTCCCAGTCAAACATTCAACCCTACCTACCCACTAAATAAATAAAACGCATTTTATTCACTTTACCCACACCCCACTTTTGTCTTTCGATAAAACCAAAGTAACCCCATTCAATGTTTTCTCCTTCATCTCTCAAAAAAAAACACAGTTACACCATTTTTTTTACAAACCCTAATTCACCACAACAAAATTTTACACCCAAAAAATTGGGGGTTTTAATCCACCCGTGTTAATCACACACTTGGGGATTAAATCCCCAAGTTTTCGCAGCATCCACTTTGGTGGTCCAATCCGACGTGTCCTTCATTCCTTTTGTGATTGGATTAAACACATCACCACCACCCTGTTCTCCAATAATGGGTTGCCAACTCAGCATGAAGAAGCACAACAAAATCCCACGAGGGTGATCCGCGTGAATATGGGTATTCTCAACCGTTGGATGAAGAAAGAAGAAAAAGAGAAGAGATATGCGGCCAAGATTAAAGAACTTGGGCACCAAGACTCATCAAATGGGGATTAGGGTTTTCCTATAAATCCCCCCCCCCCAAAAAAAAAACCTGTAATGGGAGTCCATTTTTATAGCTTTTCTTTATTTTTAAGTTTTTTAATTAAATTAGGAGTAGCTTAAATTAGATTTAATTTTCTAAAAATTTAATTAGGATTATTGTACTTTTTTTCCAGTCAAATTGTAATTTTTATTATTATTAATGAAAGTTGATTTTAATTATTTTTTGTCTCATTTAAATTTCTGTTCAAAGCAATTTAATCTTTAATCTTTTGTTTATTACTGTTCGAACTCTGTTATTATTAATATAAAAAAAAGAAAAAAAGAATTAAAAGTTACTGTTTGTCTGGTATGTTTGAATCGAGGTTACTGTTCTTGGTTTGGTGAATATTTTGGTTCGAGAGATGATGCTGATGATATTCGAGGGTAACAAAGGAGGTGTTTGATTCGGTGACAAAAGGGGGTTCAGCACCACCCTTCTACCCAATGGATTCGACACAAGGTCTCAATCATCATTTTAATTATTTTTGTTAAGTTTATTAATTAAGATGTTTAATCTGCTTATGTTATGTTTTCGTTGGATCTGCTTATTTTTTTGTTGTTTGGATTTGCTGGTTTTTATTTGTCTGCTTGTTTAGATTTATTTTGTTTGATCTGCTAGTTAGTATCATGTTTAGGTTAACATATCTGCTTATTTAAGTTTTAGTTTAAGCTTATGTTTTTAGTCTGTTCTAGCTTGTATGTTTGGATTTGCTGCTAGATTTGCTTATTTAGATTTGGTTTTGGATTATCAAGCTTATATATATTTGGTTATTTGGTACTTTCGGATCAGCTTATTTGGTTTGCTTATGTTGGATTGCTGTTAGTTAATGTCTAGATTAATTTAAGTCTTGGTCTTCTTAATTTGCTTATTGTTCTTGCATTTTTTTTGTATTTGGCTTATTGAGTTATAGCTTATATGATTGTTTGGTTTATTTACCTTAAACTGCTTATAAGTTTTTACTGGCTTGGCTTATTTGGTATTTGTCTGCTATTTAGTTTCATAACATATAGATACAAATTATCTGTTTGTTTGTTGATTCCATAAATAAATGTCCATAAAATATATAGCAAAAATATTAACTAAGTTTTGTCTGGGGTGAGATTCGAACCCCAGACCCATCGTCTAGCAGACAAGCGCCCCAACAAACTCATCTCATGTCTCTTTTGTGTTTACTTTTGCTTAATTTAATTAATATAGATATTTTTATTATTTGGCAGTTTTCAATTAAATAGATTTAAATAAGTTTTTAGTTTAATTAATTTTTAGTATAAGTTTTATTTCAAATCCTTTAATCCGTTTTTTTATAAAAATAAAAAGATATAAAAAATATTTTAATTTTATTTACTTTAATAAATTTACATTAGTTTTAAATTTCTTTTATAATTTTAAATAGTTTTTTATATAAAATTAAAAGTACTTTTAAATTCTTATTTAAATTTTAGATTTAAAATTAGTTTTCAATTTATTAAGTATTGTTTAAAAATAGATTTTAATTAACAGTTTTTAAGTTTTATTAATTAGTTAAATTTTATTTTCAAATTAATAGTTTAAATAGTTGATTCAAATATTTTTCTTTCGATTAAATAGATTTAAGTTAGTTTAAAAATTCCAACAATAGATTTTACCAAAAACAAAGTTAAGTCGTAACGATTAATTGGAAATCAATTCGGGTGAGTCGAGGAACGATAATAGAAATAAAAAAAGGGTATGCAAAATCTTTTTTTCATGTACCTTGAGAATTCATCAACAATGACCAAGGTGTATTTGTTGTGATTGATGGTCTGTGGTTTAACAGGTCCAAACAAATCCATGTGAATGAGATGTAAGCACTTGTTAATAAAGAATGATTGCCTGGTCTAAAAGGATGCCTTGTGGTACTTTCCCTTAACACAAGCTGAACAAGTCTTGTCTTTTGTGAAAGTCACAGGTGGTAGACTGTAACACCCCCAATATTTATACTTTAGTTCAGCGGAAGAGTCGTTGGTGTTACGGGATAGCACATTACTCAAATCATAGAAAACGCTTAAAAATAGGGTCGTTTAATAGTAAAGCATTTTCCATTCATGAATATCAAATTTACAAAGGTCCTCGGGTCATAATATATCATACAAATTTACAAATATTTGAATGGAGATTTTATTTGAATGCGTTCCATAAATTCTTGTCGTCTTCCCAAGAATTACCTTCAAGTACCTGAGATAAAACATGTTAAAAATGTCAGCGAAAACGCCGAGTGAATTCATAGGGTTTAATAGAAACCATTAGTATATCATCGGTATATAATTATTACCGAAAATCATTTTGTACAAATATTTATCGTAGGCTTTAAAATAGGCCGAAGACATTATATACAAATCTTTGTCGTAAAAACATCATACGATACGTTTTATAACGTTGTATAGAGTTAAATAAAAACCGTTATATGAAAATGGTTATGTAAAACCAAAACATGAACATAATATCCGTAATAAGACCCCGTATTTCTAGTCAGGCAATATATTATGATTCAATGTGTATATCAGTATTTTCATTATTGGATTATTATAAGCCGCATGACATTGCTACATTTCTATAACATATATCAGGTAGCTAACCCGAAATTCCTTTGCCCATCTAAAACAGCGTGTCGTCACAATAATCACGCTTATATAAATCTTCTCATACATAAATTCGCTTACCAATCAATGTGGCACGACGGTGATCAACCGTCAAGGCGCGAACTGGGGTGATCTTCCCCAAATATTACTATTATATACATAAGCGTCTACCAAATCCCGGTAGTTCACAATTCATGCTAATGGGACTTTTAGTGACATAACCTAACTAATAATAATCCATTTCATTTCATTCATCGGGTCATATAATCATTCATCGGGTCATATAATAATTCGGGTCCATATCAATAAGCAAATAATCGGGACAACTGGTGTCCTATTTTATTAAAACTAACATGTTATCTCCCTCACGGGTTTATAAAATATTTCATAAAACATTTAAAAGAGTGCGAGGCTATGAACTCACGTTGATTGGGAAAGGCGGGTTATCGGCGATTTGGATGTACGGTACTCGCTTCAATCACGGAAACCTAGACAAATAATACTCGGTCTTAGACTCTTGTTCAATGACTTTATAAAAATAATGTTTTTGTATCTATATGATGATATCATAAGTATGATGATTATCAAGTGGGATTTTATCTCTTCCTACAACATTATAGTTGTTATGTGTTAGTCAATTTTAAGACTAGTTACACTAGTTTTAACTTGTTTACATATTAAGGCCCAATAAGCCCATTATAAGTCCAATACTATATATTAGCCCATTTATACCTTTAATACCAGACCTATACTCATATGTTGGGCCCAAGTGGGTTAAGCCCATGAGTAAGGCAATAGTGTTTAGCCAAATTAGTTGGGCTAATGGTCCAATAAGGCTACTTTGACCCGTTAATGTCCATAAGTTATAAAGATCGGGTTTATCGGTTTTTACTTGCTAAATGTACTTACTTATACGTATATGAGTTACAAAAATGTTACATTAGACGGGTCCGACTGTCTAATTTTTATTTGGCGAAAACGTTAATCTTTCGGTTTTAGCCGAAAAGACGTAAAACTTATATATAGTTTTATAACTTTAGAAAACATTTGAGTCTTTACTTTTATAAAAATGTCATACTTATTTATCATAGTATACAACTCATTTTATAAATATTATCATTAGTTAGTGGGTTGTATATATGTATTTTATAATAATATTACTTGAGTGCTCATTTTATATTATATACTTTTATTTACCAATCTGATTATCGAAGTCACTCCCACTATTTTTGCCTTATCTTGAGTTCTACAAGGAGATAGAAGCTCAAATTTGGGCAGAACAAACTAAATGATATGTTCTACAAATAATTCCATTTTAGCTACTACTCAATCATCCTCTAAGTATCCTAATACTTCGCCCAAAACAGACTATACAGATTTGTACCTCAATAGTATTTTGATCATATCTTGCTCATTTTAATGATTCCATTGAGTGACCAACTCACCACATATGTAAAAATCATATATCTATCTGTATATTCAATAATCCAAGCCATTTAACCAAGTGTTCATATTGATACTTACTATTTATACAGCCCATAAATCAAATCAAGATTTTAACATTTTAACTTGTAGATTTTAATCTTTTTAACCCAATCTATTAACACAAAATCCCCACATAATACTTTGATCGTCATTCATCATCATATACATATACATTTATAAAGAAAATACATGATTATATTTACAAAATAACAAGATGATATAAGAAATGATCTCTATACCAATCAAAGTTGATAAAAAGGGTGAGATTTTGATGAACAAGGCTTGGTCCTTGTTACAAAATCTTCAACTTTACCAATGGACTTTTTGAAATCTTCAAGTGGATGAACACCTTCATGGAAATCAGCCCTAAAACTCCTTGTAAACTCCTTTTCACATGTTAAGATCACCTCCAATCTTCATCTTTTCAACTAGGCTTCAACATATGTGAATTATAGTTGAAGTTCATGGCTAGAATTTTTGATGAATGGTGGTGGTGGTGGAGTATATAGGACGGCCAAGAGAGCTAGAGAGAGATATTTTCAGTGGTTTGCATGTTAGAATGAGAGGAAATGGTTTAATGTTAGCTAGTTTTGGTGGTTTTATGGTTTAGTAGGACATCAAGGACAAATGTCCTTAGTCCTTGTGAAAAGTTGATACCAAGATGGTGTTGGTAGCTAGTTATGGCCGCCCATAGTGGAGGTGGGACAAGTGTCCCACTTGTCTCATCTCCACTAATTTACGGGTACTTCTCGATTCTAGTTTCCTGGATTTGCGTGCCCTCGGGTCATTTTACGAAAAATGTTTTTATAAATTATGAATCTACGGCACAAAACAAATCTAATAAAAATTGTCTCATCAAAATCGGAGTTCAAAAGCGTAAATACGTAAACCTAGGGTTTCCGGTTTAGTCGTAAAGGACATTAAATTATGCACGTAAGTCCTAATCTCTTCTCGTAAATTTGTGAGTTTATGAACCAACACAAATTAAAATTCCAAAATAATATTCGAGAATGAATTTATTTGCTGAAATGTCGGACTGTCACATAAACGGTGTATGTAAACGGAAGCACGTAACGTAGAGTTCTCCGGTTTAGACGTTGTCGATGCTACTTTAAGATGTAAACCCTTATTTCTTCCCAAAAGTGAGTGAGTTCGTAATATAACATTAAAATAATGATTTTAAATAATACTTTAGAATAAAACATCGACCGTAAATTGACGGATTGTCACAGCAGTTACCCCTAAAGAGGATCTTTGTCTCAAAGTACTACTCGCTTCTTATAGAATCAAGACATGTGGGTATTTCCTACACATTCGGTCTTTTCTCTCAAGTGTAATTCATTACAATACGCGAGTTTCATCAAACATAACTACGGGAATACGATCAGGCTTAAGTCGACTTACTTTCTCTATCCATGATGTTCACGGGTCTCTGATGAATGCAACTTTTTGCCGATCCAAACTTTATTAAGAAATAATCTGATTTTCCCTTGATAGACATTTTATCAAGTTCGATATACGAAACATAATTCATACATCCCTTGAAGTCCTAGGGTAGATCCAGCTTTTTGCCTTTCAAAACAACTTTTTACATTGCCTCAATGGTCCCATACAACGGGGACTTATTTTCCCATGATCTTTTAGATCATCAATTCGCTTTTCCATGGTGAAATTTTTTGGCATAACTTCGCTACCCATCCTACACTTCATGATCTGCATTTCATATTCACATAACCTCCTGCCACTACTGGTAGTCAATAATCAGATCCTAATTTCAACATTCATTTCAGGTCTCGCGGGTCGTGTATTTTGTAAGGTTAGGTTTGTCATCATAGGCAACCTTAAACCTAAAAGACATGTCCAACTCACAATGGGTGTATGTCGGGTATCTTCATCCCAACTCCCACCTACAGATGCTCTTATATTTAGATCCTCACAAGATTCAATCTCGATCCTAATACGACAATTGTCAATGATAATCTCTCCAAAGGAAAACGATTATCCTGTTCATTACCAAAGGCCAATTATTCAAACATAAAACAATACTTCTAGTGTTTGTATCGTTACTTTACCTCGTCCCTTCGATGGGGGTGGTAAACAGTACTCTCGTCAAGGTTCGTTCCCAATGATTCTTAAGGAAATCTCTAAAAATTCGATGCGAAGCGAGGATCTTGATAGAGATGATCGATACAGGCACACCATGCTTAAACAACTCCTTTAAATGCAAAAGAGTCGATTTCTTCATCGAGAATCTATCATTAGCGAGAATGATATTAGCAGATTTTGTCAGTCTGTCGACGATGACCCAAATCGAATCAAATTCAGATGATGACCTTGGAAGATTTATCATAAGAATCCATGGTGATTCTATCCTATTTCCAAACAGGAATAATAAGTTGTAGAAGCAATCCTTATGGATTTTGGTGTTCAGCCTTGACCTTCACAAAAGTTGGATGTTTAGCAACGTATGTGGCGATATCTGCTTTCATGTTTGGTCATCAGTACAACTTCTTCAGATAAGATACATGAGATTCCAATATGACTACATCTCGAAATCCTCCATATTTAGGCAACCACAAGCGGCCTTTTAAACATTTAACGCCATAGGCTCTCATTTCTAATGGTTTACATTAGCCGTGAACCCCTTTTATTATCTATATATTATCCTTTTTTTACAAGCATCAGTTATTTCTAAAGTGTTCGGGAAACTTATTTTACACAGTCATTACTAAGGAACACATCCTAATTGATTCGTTATCCGTTCTACATATTTTCTAAGTTTTAGTTTCGTCTCAACATTTATCTTTATTAGTTTTGCTCAATCCGACATTTAAAGCGTCGATAAATATTACAAGAAATTAAGTAATAAATATTTAATTCTATGAAACGTAAATGTAAAAAGTTTTAAATTTCTCAATTCGTCCAATTATAGAAAAATGTTCAAAATAAATTTGAATTTAGTTAACACGATCTTTGTTGATTTATCGAAAATAATTAATAAGATCCGTAAATGTTCGAAAAAAAATCTTTGTTAATACTTTGGTCAAAATTTTCTTAGTTGATAAGCAAAAAATGTCGTTCCAAATTCCAAATCATGGTTTAAATGGTTTCCTCAATCCCTCTTAGGTTGTCTTGAGGTATACACAAACATCTACTCCTAAGGGAGTTAAATGATCTAGGTATAAGGGAATGATTCCTTAAAAATCCTTTGATAAAATATTTGTCAAAACATATTTGCACTTTCTTTTTGGTATAACCCAAAGCCTTAATGGATCTAATATTTGAAGAGTCAATATAGATTTCATTATCTATTAATCACACGGTCAAACAATGTAAAGGATTAAACCTTATATCAAATGTTAAATATTCAAGGTACAAGTTTTCATTGCTCGGCCAATGTAGGGCAGTCTACAAATGATTACTAACTTCTTCTTATTCTTAGAAACAAACAGATGGTCCATAATGATCACAAGCATGAATTTATCAGATTACAACTTACACACGTGATTCACCAAATTTATGAATGCTACATGTGCATTGGTCAATCCAAACGACATAACATGAAACTCATAATGTTCATTACGAGTTCTGGATGTTGTGATTGGAATAGATAATCTTTTTCGCGGAAGCGAAATTGATGATAACCATGTCGTGGATCAAATTTTTTTTTTGAATATAACCTTGTAAATGATTGAACAAATCTTCCATCTTGGGTAATGGATGTCAATTTTGATCGTCAGTTTACTTAGTTCACGGTAATCAATAATTATAAGAAATGATAATACCATAGCTCTTCATAATGACGAGCTTGGTAGAATAAAAGCTTTTTCCGACAACTCTCTCTCAATTGTACGGTAACTTTTTCGATTCAGATGGTGCTGCACAGTGCACATGCCACAAGTGCAGCACCGGGAATATAATCAATACCAAATTCAACTTGCCTTATTGGCGAAAGTCTAGGTAATTCATCAGCAAGTACCTCAGAAAGTTTCAAATAACAGGAACATCTTTTAATAAATTTACTTTAAGTTCTTTCTAGATTACAAGATCTATGACTAGTTCATAACCATTCATGGTCTAATTTCAAGCCCAAATGCAGTATATGGTCATCCATCGGGAATTATTTAAGTCACTTTTGATAATCAACATCTTATCTTTTAGGGGAATTCCACTCGAGTTCCCATCAATTAAGATAATGACATCATGTCATAATCAACCAATCCATTCTAATGACACTACCAACTTTACAGTTTTATTACCGTTGATAAGATGAGAACTTCTCAAAAGACTACTAATAACTCGTAATCCTCCACAAATTCAAGGATATATGGAGACATAGCTAACATTAAAAGAGTAAGGTCAACGCATGATTTACGCGAGAGAACTTCAAATCATATAAAGACAAAAACATTAATAAATATGAATATATCCCATGTTTTCATGAGTTGAGTACGCATTCGAAAGCACCTCGGATCGTTACCCATGTCATTCAAATGGAATCTAATCAAAAGAAATGATAGGAACGTCAGTACACCCAGTCGGGTATCGACACTCGGTAATTAGAAAATTTTCCAAAGAATCTCACCATGATAGAAATGGACAAGAAGGGGATATCAATTGCCAATTAAGACAATATCCATAGATGACTAAATTCGATTCAGAAAAATAAATGGTACGGGAAAATATGTAGGTGTCTCTAACAATATGTCCCTATTTTTACACTTCTTGCAGATCTCATAAAATTTAATCTTTCACAATTTCAAGGAAAATGTAATGTTTATTAACAATTTCATGGTGACTACTAATCAACCTTGCATGGTCACTTCCAAATTGTACGTAGGCGCGCCACTATGCACAATTATGGATTAAGGATGCAACACTCAGTTCGTCAAAATTTTGTCATCGTGTTTAGAATATATATTCACATTTAATTATGAAATAAAAATAAAAATGATTTTACCGAAATATTCATCATTATGAAAGCATTCCCATTTACAGGAGGTTTAATAAAAACTTTATTTCGCTATAACTGGGAATAGTACCAATTTAAATAACTCATATAAAATGATAATTCCATATTTTCCCCCAGATGGTATCGTATCACTTATAAAAATAATGAGTGATCTGCAAAAGGAGTGATGAAAAGTTGTTCACCAAGAACTAACTACAATATGTTAGGAAATGAGCTTAGCCACATAATCATGAGGTACGTGTCCTCGATGGCACTCAGAAATATAAAGAGACGAATCTACAACACAACTCTATCCGAAATGAGTACTTGCTCAATGGTTGCATCACTAATGAGAACATTAGAAAGAAGCAAGAAAAGATAGATAACATCGATACATGTAGGATTTAGCATTCAAAGGTAGTCTTTTCATTAATCACAAACAAGTCAAAAATTATACCGTCACACATTACGTGTCGCTGTGTCATACAATTCCGAAGACTCATCCTACCAACTGATGTCTTAGTTAAGTTAGTGATTTTAAAAGATACCACAATGAATACTAATCTACAATAGTCATTAGGTGTTCCACCTGTCACAGAAGATCCATCGGTCCCAATTCAGAAGAAGATTTCTTCAATTTATTTCTTAGACACCGGGCATTCTCGTCATTGGACAATGGCCTAGGAACAACCCTTAACCCGAACCAACAATCATTTAAAACCTTATAATTCAATCACAGGACTTAACCACTTCCTCTTAACAATCTCGTATTCCATACGAGTTAAATTTGACTTTATTCAAGTTTCAACCAACTTATACTCAATGCGATATCCTACCTCATTATCCAATACTTTCAACCTTATTCTTAGACCTTGAAAGGGCAATAAAAGTTCGATATGAACAATACTTAATTTCCAATCATATATCTCTTACAACAATAGTTATCAAATGAGTCACTAGCATGAAATGACTCACACATTCAATTAGACTTCTCGAAAAGATACTAGTGGCATGAGGCTTTTGGGTAATGGTTCCAATGACAGCCTCAAGTGCAACATTTACCTTCTCGATTTCAAATTTAAGAATTGGGTGACACTGAATCAGATGAAACCTTTCTAGGTGGTAAGGTTTTGTCAAACTCCACTCTATAAGGAAAGATCGTCATGATATTGATATCAGATTTAATCATGCCAATTCTTCTTTAATATCATAATCAACTAATACCAACATTTCTACGAATATCAACCATTTTGTTGGGATCATAAATATCCACAACTTGGTTTAGATCTATAATAGCTAGATTTCCTACAGGAATAGCTTCAATTGATTTTCTAGGGGAGTTAGGGTTTCTTGTGACAATCTACGTCGTATAAATACTTCGTATAAGTACTTCATATAAGTATTAAAATAATCATCAAACAATAATGTAATCAAATTACAACATATATATGTAATTCAAGTTACATATATATTAAAATAACACTTCTCAGTCTGGCCTTGTCGGTAACTCAGGAATTCTTCGACACCGTTATAGTCAAAAGATTTTTAAACATTTTACTCAAAATATTTATTTAAAAATTTATATAGTTAAAAGGTTTTTGAAATGGTTTATTCAAAACGTTGGTTTTAAAAATCTTTCGTTCTCTATAAAGAGAGCTCTGGTACCAAACTGTAACACCCCCAATATTCATACTTTAGTTCAGCGGAAGAGTCGTTGGTGTTACGGGATAACACATTACTCAAATCATATACAACGCTTAAAAATCGCGTTGTTTAATAATAAAGCATTTTTATTTCATGAATATCAAATTTACAAAGGTCCTCAGGTCATAATATATCATACAATCTTACAAAACATTTGCATGGAAATTTTATTTGAATGCGGGCCATAAATTCTTGTCGTCTTCCCAAGAATTACCTTCAAGTACTTGAGATAAAACATGTTAAAAAGGTCAGCGAAAACGCCAAGTGAATTCATAGGGTTTAATAAAAACCATTAGTATATCATCGGTATATAATTATTACCGAAAATCATTTTGTACAAATCTTTGTCATAGGATTTAAAATAGGCCAAAGACATTTTATACAAATCTTTGTCGTAAAAACATAATACGATAAGTTTTATAACGTTGTATAGAGTTAAATAAAAACCGTTATATGAAAATGGTTATGTAAAACCAAAACACGAACATAATATCCGTAATAAGACCCCGTATTGCTAGTCAAGCAATATATTATGATTCAATGCGTATATCAGTATTTTCATTATTGGATTATTATAAGCCGCATGACATTGCTACCTTTCTATAACATATATCGGGTAGTTAACCTGAAATTCCTTTGCCCATCTAAAACAGCGTGTCGTCACAATAATCACGCTTATATAAAGCTTCTCATACATAAATTCGCTTACCAATCAATGTGGCACGACGGGGATCAACCGTCAAGGCGCGAACTGGGGTGATCTTCCCTAAATAGTACTATTATATGCATAAGCGTCTACCAAATCCCGGTAGTTCACAATTCATGCTAATGGGACTTTTAGTGACATAACCTAACTAATAATAATACATTTCATTTTATTCATCGGTTCATATAATCATTCATCGGGTCATATAATCATTCGGGTCCATATCAATAAGCAAATAATCGGGACAACTGGTGTCCTATTTTATTAAAACTAACATGTTATCTCCCTCGCGGGTTTATAAAACATTTCATAAAACATTTAAAAGTGTGCGAGGCTATGAACTCACGTTCATTGGGAAAGGCGGGTTATCGATGATTTGGATGTACGGTACGTGCTTCAATCACGGAAACCTAGACAAATAATACTCGGTCTTAGACTCTTGTCCAATGACTTTAAAAAATTAATGGTTATGTATATATACGATGATATCATAAGTATGATGATGATCAAGTGGGATTTTATCTCTTCATACAACATTATAGTTGTTATGTGTTAGTCAATTTTTAGACTAGTTACACTAGTTTTAACTTGTTTACCTATTAAGGTCCAATAAGCCCATTATAAGTCTAATACATTATATTAGCCCATTTATACATTTAATACCAGGCCTATACTCATATGTTGGGGCCAAGTGGGTTAAGTCCATGAGTTAGTCCATTAGTATTTAGCCAAATTAGTTGGGCTAATGGTCCAACAAGGCTACTTTGGCCCGTTAATGTCCATAAGTTATAAATCTCGGGTTTATAGGTTTTTACTTGTTAAATGTGCTTACATATCAGTATATGAGTAATAAAAGTGTTACATTAGACGGGTCCGACCGTCTAAGTTTTATTTGGAGAAAACGTTAATCTTTCGGTTTTAGCCGAAAAGACGTAAAACTTATATATAGTTTTATAACTTTAGAAAACATTTGAGTCTTTAGTTTTATAAAAATGTCATACTTATTATCTTAGTATACAACTCATTTTATAAATATTATCATTAGTTAGTGGATTTTATATATGTATTTTATAATATATTATTTTAGTGCTCATTTTATATTATATACTTTTATTTACAAATCTGATTATCAAAGTCACTTCCACCATTTTTGCCATATCTTTAGTTTTACAAGGAGATTGAAGCTAAAATTTGGGAAGCAAAAACTACATGATATGTGCTACAAATAACTCCATTTTAGCTACTTCTCAATCATCCTTTAAGTATCCCTAGTAAATCGTCTAAAACAGACTATACAGATTTGTACCTCAATAGTATTGTGATCATATCTTACTCATTTTAATGATTCCATTTAGTGGCCAACTCACCACATATGTAAAAATCATATATCTATTTGTATATTCAATAATCCAAGCCATTTAACCAAGTGTTCATATTGATACTTACTGTTTTATACAGCCCATAAATCTAATCAAGATTTTAACATTTTAACTTGTAGATTTTAATCTTTTTAACCCAATCTATTGATACAAAATCCCCACATAATACTTTGGTCATCATTCATCATCATATACATATACATTTATAAAGAAAATACATGATTACATTTACAACTAGGCTTCAACATATGTGAATTATAGTAGAAGTTCATGGCTAGAATTTTTTATGAATGATGATGGTGGTGGTGTATATGGGACGACCAAGAGAGTTAGAGAGAGAGAGAGAGAGTGTTTGAGTGGTTTGCATGTTAGAATGAGAGGAAATGGTTTAATGTTATCTAGTTTTGGTGGTTTTATGGTTTAGTAGGACATCAAGGACAAGTGTCCTTAGTCCTTGTGAAAAGTTGACACCAAGATGGTGTTGGTAGCTAGTTATGGTTGCCCATAGTGGAGGTGGGACAAGTGTCCCAATTGTCTCATCTCCACTAATTTACGGGTACTTCTCGATTCTAGTTTCCTCGATTTGCGTGCCCTCGGGTCGTTTTACGAAAAACGTTTTTATAAATTATGAATCTACGGCACAAAACGAATCTAATAAAAATTGTCTCATAAAAACGGAGTTCAAAAGCGTAAATACGTAAACCTAGGGTTTCCGGTTTAGTCGTAAAGGACGTTAAATTATGCACGTAAGTCCTAATCTCTTCTCGTTAATTTATGAGTTTATGAACCAACACAAATTAAAATTCCAAAATATTATTCGAGAATGAATTTATTTCCTAAAATGTCGGACTGTCACAAAAACGGTATATGTAAATGTAAGAACGTAACGTAGAGTTCTCCGGTTTAGACGTAGTCGATGCTACTTTAAGACGTAAACCCTTATTTCTACCCAAAAGTGAGTGAGTTCATAATATAACATTAAAATAATTATTTTAAATAATACTTGAGAGTAAAATATCGACCATAAATTGACAGATTGTCACAGCGACCATCAACCAAGTTTTGTGTGGATAGCTTGTTGATGTTCTTGAAGTTGAGATGAGAGAGTCTTTTGTGCCACAACCAATTGACACTTTCAGAGGCCTTAGAAAGAAAACAATTTGAGTTGTCTTATGAGAAAGAGGGCATATTGATGACATACACATCTCTTATTCTTGGTGCAATTAACACCAAATCATTATTTTGGTTGAATATGGTTCCTTGCTTCTTGGTAAACAAAACCTTGTAGTCAGCATCACACAATTAGCTGATGCTGATGAGATTGTGCTTAAGACCATTCACATATACAACCTTTGTGTAGGTTATTCCATTGCAGTTAACTGAGCCATATCCCTGTGTGTCGCCTAATACGAGAGATTTTGCATGGGTTCAGATTAGTTCTCGGAATATTGCAAATCATGTCCATCGGAATGAACCATCGGAATACAAAAATGCAAAGCTGTCGGAATGTCAAAATCAATTCTATAGGAATATGGTTCTGTCGCAAAGTTCAGATCAGAATGCAAGTAAATAATTCTGTCGCAATGTGCATCTATCGGAATGTGTCAGATCGCAAAGTCAGATCGGAAAGTTGTAGATCGGAATGTATGAAATCCAAACACCTCTATCGCAATGCCGTTCTATCGGAATGTAGTAAACAAAATTTTGGCAGCGTTTCGACTTAAGGTAACTTTAAATCCCGTCGGAATATGCGATCGCAATAAGCGATCGCAATCCAGATCGGAATAAGGGGCAAATGTCAACCGATCGCAAAGTAGAACCCTAATGGGTTATTGTGATCAAAACAAGGAACCGTCGGAATGTGTAGAATCCCCAAGATTGCGATGGAAGCAATGTTGATCCAAAATTGGTGGAAACTTTAAAACTCAATAAGCACAATCAATAAACTAACTCATCCGAAACTTAAACAACTCAAAAAGCTTAAATTCGACAACTTGTAAAATGTAAACGATTAAAAACTTTAAGAAATGAACTTAAAAATGACTAAAACCTTTGTGAAATCCGAAAAGCAATAAGCTAAAACTTGTAATAAGCCAATAAGCATTAAGAGCTTATAGCCTATACGTGTATGAGCTTAAAAGGGAACAAGAAAGATTTACCTTTAATCACGAACTCATCCAATCATCCAAACCATATGAAATGAAACAATCGGATCAAAGATCAAGGTAAAATAAGAAATGTAGAAGGAGATTAAAGAACTTAAAAGCTTAACTTGAATTAGATTAATGAAATCCAAAATACAAAAAGCTTAAAACTTGAAAAATAAAAATGGAGAAATGAAAAATCATAGTGAGAGAAAGTTGGGAACTTTCTCTCTCTAAAACTAGAAAAAATGAAAAATGAAAAACTAGCTAACTAAGTTGTGAAATGTAGGCCTATTTATAGGCGTATGCTTTGTGGGCTTGTGAATGGGCTTTGTTCATGGGCTTCTCTTCTTCTTTCTTCTTTATTCTTTACGTTTCTTTAATTAAACGTTTCTGACTTTGGATTATGAGAAGTGTCGGTGAATGATTCCAACTCGTCCTATAATCATTTGTTTAATAGACTCGAGTTCTTCGACATATATGAATCTTCCATCTTTGGCCCTATTATTCGATAAATCTTCAAATAGACACAATGACTTCAAATCTTTTGCATCTCTTGGACAATAGACTTCGTCTTGAGTCTTTTTCTTCGATAAAACTCGTGCAATCCTATGTTTTCTTCAATATTCATCCGGTTGACTCTGAAAACACGATAAACACAAAAACCACGCATAATTCCAAACAAATGATATTAAATACGTGTTTTGGTCTTGTTTTAGCCAGAAATAAGTGATAAAAGGATGGGTGTTTTCACACCTATCAAATCCCCTACACTTAACTATTGCCATGCCCTCATGCAATGCTTAGTGATAAAGCAATCTTACACTTCTCTCATAATCAATCAACCTTGGCGTTATTAAAATTCTACTTAAACAAAAATTAAAGTACTAAGAGAAATTAAAATTTTTAAAGTAAACAAAAGGATAGAAAACCATTTTCACTTGAAAATAGCTATATGGAAATAACTTGCAAAGAGATCAAGGACTTACATTAGGGCTTTGGTGCTGCGAATATTTATCACCCTCAAGTTTCATGTTCTCCAAACTAAGCTTAAAAACGAGATCATTGTTATTATAAGTTAGTAAATCAAACACTTACACACATGGCTTAATTATATGCTTAAACTCCCTTATTCCTAGGTGTATCTCTTTTATTTTATTTTTGTCTTAGAATGATCATGAAGATGCATTTTTGGAGTTATTTCGATAGTTTATTAAGGCTGAAAGCAAAGTAGGACGATTTGATCAATAGTTAGCTAAAGGACAAAATCTCTTAAAACTGCTTCTCGGGATATCAAAAAGTTCATATCTTGGCATAACTCGGTTCACGATTCGAGACCTTTCTCGGGCCGATATTTGGCATGTACTTCATACTTCATATCTTGAGAGACGTTCTTGAGATAATGGTCTTCTCTTCGTAATATAGTTTCTTCACTTGGAGACTATTGAGGGGTACTCCAACTTTGTTGACCACGACTTCATGATTATTTATTCAATCTCTAATTGGGATTTCGAGATATAACGATCCGCCTCCTTTTCGGACTTGGATCTATTTATCCTCATACCTTGTTAGGGTCTTTTCGGATAGACTTCTCCATGATCTTTATGGGATTTGATTGCTTTTCGTCGTGAGTCTTGATCCTTCATATTGATTTTGGGAATAATGCTTTTCACATCACTTTGGATCTTCGGCAATAAGATTGAATCCTCATGCCTTGTTAGGGCCTTTTCGGACTCGCCAATCTTCTCGCCCCGCTTCATAAGTTATGTCTTGGCTATGAACTCTTATCATTACTGAGCAACTTTTAAACGATCTTGGGCTAGAAGCTAAGTAACTTTTCAAATCAAACGATCTTGGGCTAGAACCAAAAGTGCATTCATCCCTGTAATCACATCACCACACAAACACAAGCAACCTATAGCGGTCCCCCTACACTTAGGAGGTTAAAACAGAAAAGGATAGATACTCGGGCTGCCTCCCGAGGAGCGCTTGTTTTTTATAACCGAGTCACGAGCCTGACTCGATCCAAAATTAGTTCATGGGAAACATGGTGAGGGATGGAATCATCTCATGAGAGATGTACTCACCAAAGTACAACTTCACTTGTTGGCCATTCACCTTAAAATTCGGTCCATTAGGTTGAGCGAGCTCGAGAGTACCATATGGAAAAATTTGGGCAATGGTGAATGGGCCGGACCAACGAGATTTGAGCTTGCCCGGAAAGATTTTCAACCGAGAGTTAAAGAGTAAAACTTTGTCTCCAACTTGGAACTCTCGGTTCTTAATCTTAGAGTCGTGAATGAGCTTAGTCTTCTCCTTATAGATCAAAGAATTTTCATAAGCCTCATTACGGAGTTCATTGAGGTCATTGAGTTGGATCTTGCGTAGGTCACCTGCTTTGTTGATATCAAAATTAGCCCACTTCAAGGCCCAGTACGCCTTGTGCTCCAACTCAATGGGGAGGTGGCACGCTTTCCCGTACACGAGACGATATGGTGTACAACCAGTCGGAGTCTTGTAAGCGGTACGAAAATCCCACAAAGCATCATCAAGTTTATCGGCCCATGAGGCACGATGCTCTCCCACGGTTCTTTCAAGAATTCGCTTTAAGCCTCGGTTAGAGATTTCAGCCTGGCCATTAGTTTGTGGGTGGTATGCGGTGGAAAGACGATGATTTACACCATACTTACCCATGACTCTTGCAAATTGGTCATTGCAAAAATGAGTCCCGCGATCACTAATAATGGCACGAGGCACACCGAATCTAGCGAACAACGATTTCAAAAAGTTACAAACCACCCTTGCGTCATTAGTGGGTAAAGCTTTGGCTTCAACCCATTTAGAAACGTAGTCAACGGCTACAAGGATGTATTTATTTCCTTTAGATGAAGGGAATGGCCCCATAAATTCGATACCCCAAACATCAAAGATTTCACATTCTTGTATGAAATTCTAAGGCATCTCATCTTTATGTGTGATCTTGCCTTGTTTTTGGCAAGCATCACAATGTTTAACCATCTCGTGAGCATCACGATAAATGGTGGGCCAATAAAATCCCGAGTCAAACACTTTTTTGGCGGTGTAGTTGGGACCAAAGTGACCACCGGTGGGTCCTTTGTGGCAAGCTTCGAGAATATCTAAAGCGGCCGGTCCATCGACACATCGGCGAATAATCAAGTCGGCAGTTGTTTGAATAGATACGGGTCATCCCAAAAGTAAGTCTTAATGTCTTTGAAGAACTTTTTCTTTTGCTGGGATGTTAAACCGTCAATGAGAATTCCACCCGCTAAGTAGTTTGCAATGTCTGCAAACCACGGGGTTTCATCAGAATGCGAGTTGATAGACATTAAGGTCTCCAGGGGAAAAGAATCATTGATTTCTTTGTTCGGATGATCCCCTTGATAAGGATCCTCAAGTCTACTGAGATGATCCGCGGCTAGGTTTTCAGCTCCCTTCTTATCACGAATTTCGATTTTAAATTCTTGAAGTAGCAAAACACAGCGAAGAAGTCTTGGTTTGGAATCTTGTTTAGTTAACAAGTACTTCAACGCGGAATGATCAGTATACACAATGGTTGTAGAAAGGACAAGATAGGGGCGAAACTTTTCAAAGGCATATACAACAGCTAAAAGTTCTTTTTCGGTTGTCGTGTAATGCAATTGAGCCCCTGTCATTGTCTTGGTAGCGTAATGGATCGGTTGGAAGTGTTTGTTCACTCTTTGGCCCAAAACCGCTCCATTAGCAAAAGTCGCTAGCATCGTACATCAACTCGAAAGGCATCTCCCAATTAGGGGTAACCAAGAGGGGTGCCTTAGTTAGCTTATCATTAAGAAGGTTGAAGGCTTCAAGACACTCTGTAGAAAAGATAAAAGGAGTATCTTTTTCCAAGAGGTGGGTCATCGGGCGAGCGATTTTAGAAAAATCTTTGATAAAGCGACGGTAGAAGCCCGCATGACCGAGGAAACTTCTCACACCCTTCACGGTTGAAGGTGGAGGCAACTTAGAAATAACATCAACTTTAGCACGGTCCACTTCAAGACTGGCTTTGGAGATCTTGTGTCCTAGCACGATGCCCTCTTTTACCATGAAATGGCATTTTTCCCAATTAAGAACAAGGCGAGTGTCTTCAGACCGCTTAAGCATACGTTCTAAATTGGCAAGGCAAGCAGAAAACGAATCGCCATAAACCGAGAAATCATCCATGAATACTTCCATAGTTTCTTCAACCATGTCATGGAAGATAACCATCATACACCTTTGGAATGTCCCTGGAGCATTGCATAAACCGAAAGGCATGCGTTTGTAAGCAAATGTTCCATAGGGACAAGTGAATGTGGTCTTTTCTTGGTCCTTGGGATCGATGGGAATTTGAAAATACCCGGAGAAACCGTCTAAGAAGCAGTAATAGTCATTACCCGCAAGACGCTCGAGCATTTGATCCATGAAAGGAAGAGGAAAGTGATCTTTTCTCATGGCATCATTGAGCTTACGATAGTCAATACAAACTCTCCACCCAGTAACGAGACGAGTGGGAATCAACTCGGTATGTTCATTGGGAACAACGGTTATTCCGCCCTTCTTGGGCACATAATGGACGGGACTTACCCAAGGCGAATCCGAAATAGGGTAAATCAAGCCGGCATCTAGAAGTTTGATAACTTCTTGTTTGATGACGTCATGAATGCGAGGATTAACCCTTCTTTGGCTCTGGATTGCGGGTTTAAAGTCATTTTCCATGAGAATCTTGTGAGTACAAAAGTTTGGATCAATTCCGCGGATATCGGAAATTTTCCAAGCAATTGCCTTCTTATGATCTTTAAGCACGGCGATGAGGAGAGATTTTACGTCTTCTTTCAAATCCTTAGCAATGATGACGGGTGACTTCTTCTTATCTTCAAGGAACACATACTCGAGATGAGGCGGTAACTCCTTAAGTTCTAAATCCGGAGGATTTTTGATGGGAGGCGTATTCAAAGATGGAGCATCGATAGCAATAACCGTGGGAGATGGTGGAGAAATATTATCTTCTTTAAGAAGGTTCTCAATGAGGCGAAGATCTTCATCCCAATCGGTGGGAGAATAGTCATTAGCTAATTTCACATCTCCCATGGTGGCTTCCAAATCTTTCCAAAGGAAATCACTTTCTCCAAATAGAGATAGTGATGATTCAATAGAGGAAACGTTCTCAACATTGGGAAGAGAGGTAGGAATACTTTTACAAGCATCTTTGAAGTGTTCTTCACAAGCCTCATCAAGAACGTCAATACAATTAACACTCTCGTATGAATAAGGCTGTTTAGAAAGCTTTCCCATGTTGAAGACGATTTTATCATCACCAACTCTCATGATAAGCTCACCGGCTTCAACATCGATGAGAGTGCGACCGGTCCTCAAGAATGGATGACCAACAATTAATGGCACACGAGGGTCCATCTCGTAGTCGACGACGACGAAATCGGCAGGAAAAGTGAATTTGTCGACTCCTACAAACACGTCTTCGGCTATCCCCACTGGATAAGCAATCGTACGGTTAGCTAATTCCAAAGTCATTTTGGTGGGGACTAGCTTAGAGAGAGATAATTGCTTCCAAGCGCTTAGAGGCATTAATTTAATACTGGCACCTTGATCGGCTAGGGCCATGCAATTCTCTACTCCCGGGAAGTTGCAATGGATTAAGAAGCGACCCGGATCACCAAGCTTGGTTGGCAATTTCCTTAAGAGCACTGCAGAGCAATTCTCATTAAGTTGGGTGTTAGCAATATCAAGAAGCTTCTCCTTGTCGCTAAGAAGATCTTTGAACATTTTCGCATACTTGGGCATGTGAGAGAGAGCCTCAGCGAAGGAGATGTTAAAATTCAATTGTTTAAACATTTTAAGAAAGTTTGAAACCTGAATATCGTCCTTGCTTTTGAGCTTCTCTGACCTCAACCTTGAGGGATAAGGCATATCGGAAGAAGAGGAAGGCTTTGGGATCGAAGGATCACTCACATCCTTGGGTGGAGGAGGGGTAGAAGTAAGAGGTGGAGAAATTGGGGAAGTAGAAGGATGAGGAATAGGAGCAGGTGACTCGTTCTCCTTAGTCACAATCACCGGTGGAGGTATAGGAAGCTCGGGTTCCTTGGTACCTTTGCCACTGCGAGTGGTGATTGCTTTCATCTCCCCTCTTAGATTCGCAACGGTGTTACTCGGAAGAGTACCCGAAGAAGAGGGTTGATTACCTTGGAAGAAACTAGCCATCATGTTCCTTAAGTCATTCGTTTGACTTGCCAAAGTGTTTCTCATATCAGCTCGCAGATCGTTCCCTTGTTTCACCATGTCTGCTTTCAAGTTGAGCACTTCCCGCTGGAGATTGTCCACGATCACATCATTAGTCCTCATGTAGGTTCCAATATCTTGAGGTAATGCGGTGGGTTGGTTGGGAGGAGCATTGTAGGCGGGTGGTTGATAAGCAGGTTGTTGGTAAACTTGGTTGTTTCTTTGAGGTGGATATGGTTGTTTACGAGGTGGTATGTATGGTGCACGAGGTTGTGGTTGTTCTTGAGGAGGGCGATTGAGGTTTTGTTGTTGGTTTGGGTTGTTAGGAGGAAAACCGGGTGGTGAGAGAAAGTTGTTCGAGCGGTAGCTAAGCAAGTTGCGGTCACCTTGAGGACGAGCTTGATAAGCGCCCGGAGGATAGGTACCGTATGCTGCATTAACATTCTCAGAAGGATAATCTTGGGTGGCGGTACAAGTGGTGTAAGAGTGAGGACCCCCACATATTTCACAAGTTTGGCTAACAGCACTGACTTGAGTGTCTTGAGCGTTTTTAGCGTTGATGCTGTTGGTGTTGTTAGCGGTGTGGGTAACAAGTGATTCAAGAAGCGTAGTAATTTTGTCAAGTCTCTTATCGATGTCACTAGTACTAGCACTAGCGGCATTGGTCCGCACACTCTTGGTTTGCACACGAGACTTATTTTCAATAATATCCCAAGCGGCATTGGAAGTCTTAACAAAAATATTAACCCCCGAGGCACTATTTAGTGAATCTTGGTCATTCATGCTTAAACCATTATAAAAAGTATTAATTTGGTGCACTTTGGTAAAACCATGTTGTGGGCACTTTCTTAAAAGATCTTTGAAACGGTCCCAAGATTTACTAAAAGACTCATCGTACTTTTTTTCAAAATTAATGATTTCATTCCGCAAAGCGGTAGTACGAGAGGGTGGGAAAAAGTAGAATATAAACTTGGTCTCCAAATCCGTCCACGTCAGAATACTTCGTGGCGGTTCCTTTGGAAGCTAATGCCGGGCTTGTCCCTCTAGGGAGAATGGAAAAAGTTACAAACGGATTACCTCTTGTGGAACACCAATGAATTTGACCGTATTCGTGAGTTGCAGGAATCTCTTGATGTGGTCATGTGGATCATCAATGGTACGCCACAAGAATGGTTGAGCAGAGACCATCTGGATAAAGCCGGATTTGAGCTCAAAGTTGTTGGCTGCAATCGCGGGTATGACAATTGGATCATTGTTGCCGTCTACATGTGCTTGCAGAAGTTCAATCATCGGGCGATTGTCTGGTAGAGGCTCATTGTTGTTGTTATTATTGTTGTTGAGAGGTGGATTGTTATTGTTTTGAGGTGGGTTATTGTTGTTGTTTTGTACACCGGCCATGTCTAAGTCTTCGAGAGGCTCGGGCTTTTGATAAGACGTTGATCGTGTACGCATGCACCTGCAAAAGAACTAACAAAGCAAACAAGAAATATTTTTGGTTTTTATGGTTTTTTAATTAATTAATTTTTTTTTTTGGATTTTTGAAAATTTTATATTTTTTATGGTTTTTTAAAGTTTTTGTGAAAAAGTAACGTTCACGGCGAACGGATCCCAAAATCCAAGTTCTCACAAAAACTGGTAATCTTAACGAGAAGAGCCGGCAGCGGCGCCATTTGATACTAGAGATTTTGCATGGGTTCAGATTAGTTCTCGGAATATTGCAAATCATGTCCATCGGAATGAACCATCGGAATACAAAAATGCAAAGCTGTCGAAATGTCAAAATCAATTCTATCGGAATATGGTTCTGTCGCAAAGTTCAGATCAGAATGCAAGTAAATAATTTTGTCGCAATGTGCATCTATCGGAATGTGTCAGATCGCAAAGTCAGATCGGAAAGTTGTAGATCGGAATGTATGAAATCCAATCACCTCTAACGCAATGATGTTCTATCGAAATATAGTAAACAAAATTTTGGCAGCGTTTCGACTTAAGGTAACCTTAAATCCCGTCGGAATATGCGATCGCAATAAGCGATCGCAATCCAAATCGGAATAAGGGGCAAATGTCAACCGATCGCAAAGTAGAACCCTAATGGGTTATTGCGATCAAAACAAGGAACCGTTGGAAAGTGTAGAATCCCCAAGATTGCGATGGAAGCAATGTTGATCCGAAATTGGTGGCAACTTTAAAACTCAATAAGCACAATCAATAAGCTAACTCATCCGAAACTTAAACAACTCAAAAAGCTTAAATTCGACAACTTGTAAAACGTAAACGATTAAAATCTTTAAGAAATGAACTTAAAAATGACTAAAACCTTTGTGAAATCCGAAAAGCAATAAGCTAAAACTTGTAATAAGCCAATAAGCATTAAGAGCTTATAGCTTATACGTGTATGAGCTTAAAATGGAACAAGAAAGATTTACCTTTAATCACGAACTCATCCAATCATCCAAACCGTATGAAATGAAACAATCGGATCAAATATCTAGGTAAACTAAGAAATGTAGAAGGAGATTAAAGAACTTAAAAGCTTAACTTGAATTAGATTAATGAAATCCAAAATACAAAAAGCTTAAAACTTGAAAAATAAAAATGGAGAAAAGAAAAATCATAGTGAGAGAAAGTTGGGAACTTTCTCTCTCTAAAACTAGAAAAAATGAAAAATTAAAAACTAGCTAACTAAGTTGTGAAATGTAGGCCTATTTATAGGCTTATGATTTGTGGGCTTGTGAATGGGCTTTGTTCATGGGCTTCTCTTCTTCTTTCTTCTTTAGTCTTTACGTTTCTTTAATTAAACGTTTCCGACTTTGGATTTTGAGAAGTGTCGGTGAATGATTCCAACTCGTCCTATAATCATTTGTTTAATAGACTCGAGTTCTTCAAAATATATGAATCTTCCATCTTTGGCCCTATTCTTCGATAAATCTTCAAATAGGCATAATGACTTCAAATCTTTTGCATCTCTTGGACAATAGACTTCGTCTTGAGTCTTTTTCTTCGATAAAACTCGTGCAATCCCATGTTTTCTTCAATATTCATCCGGTTGACTCTGAAAACACAATAAACACAAAAACCACGCATAATTCCAAACAAATGATATTAAATACGTGTTTTGGTCTTGTTTTAGCCAGAAATAAGTGGTAAAAGGATGGGTGTTTTCACACCTATCATCGCCTGACGAGTTATCCCCAAACACCACTTTAGGACCAGGCTGTTTTGAATATTTGTGCAGGTATTGTTGAACTCCTATCATGTGTCTAGAACAGCCACTATCTAGATACCAGAACGATTCCTTAAGATATTTCTACACAGATATATAGAAAAAGATTAGTTCCAATGGTGAACCCACTTTCCAGTGGGTTCCTTGAATTGCTGATTAGCAACTCTTGAGTTCGTGTAAAACTTATGACGATGTGAAGGACAATTGGTTGTGTCATGGGTGTACCTTCCATAGATGTCACATCCTGGAAAGTCACTACACTCATCTGAGTGATGGTCTGTAAATCCACAATATTTGCATGGAGAGTAAGGTCTGTAATTACTTGATGATCTCCTAGTAGCCTGTTGTCTGTCCCTAAAAGGTGTCTGAGATCTCTTAACATCCATTTGTTTATCATGATCTATGGACACGTGATAAGAATTTTTACACACATTATAGTAAGGTTTGACAAACTTTTCACCTTTGGGTTCTCCTAGAATAGACTTAGGTTCGGAGGAAGTAGAGCATTCAGCAGAAGGCTTAATATGTTCCTTTAAGAGTTCTACTTCTTTAATCAAAGACAATAGGCGTTCTTCAGTTGAGGATTCAACTTTGTTCACAGGGTTTGTTGAGATAGGATTATAGACATTTTGCTTAACAGGTTGTTTTGTAGGTACAACAAAAATCTTAGCTAGTGGTGTCTCAACATCTGGTTTGGGTTCAGCCTTAACTCCTCTGGAAGAGCTGCTGGGTTCAACTCTAGAGAGTTTAGGTAAAGATGGTAAAGGTGCAGTGCTATCAATTACATCTTCAGAGACATGCACATTAGCTAAGAGTGGGTCAGACATATGTATAGTCTCTGTAAATTTGAAAACAATCTCTTTGGGTTTCTTATGGGCCTTGATTTTGTTTCTTTTAGCAGTAACAACCCTAGTTATGTCGGTTGGAAGTTCATCATCAAGTAATTCATTTATAGTGAACATACTGCAAAACCATTTTTCTATAACCTTGTGTAGTTCAGCTACTTGATCATTTAAGGAACTTTTTCTTAAAGACAACTTATTAACCTCATTTTAAAGAGATATGTTTTTAGAGTTAACCTATTTTAAAGTTTCACATTCAGCCTTAGCAGTCAATAATTCAAGTTTAATAGAGTTACATTTATCAAGCAGGTTCTTTCTTTGTTCCTCAACAAAGTGTAAATTAACTATGGTATAATCAAGGACATGTTTGCGTTCATCACTTTCAGACATAGAGATAAGCATGTGTACCTTTTTCATTGTGATGTCAACCTATTGTCCTGATCTAGCATCTCCTTTTCCAACAATTGGTTCATCCTCAGCGATTGCTATAAATGCCCTGGCCCTGGTGGTGTCCTCGTCATCTGATGTTATAGGCTCATCATTCCAATCATAAGCTTCAGGTACCAACCCTTTTCTGTCCTTTTATCACCCCTTTCTTCTTCGACAGGGCTTCTAGCTTCAAATTCATCTGTTCCAGCTCAGCCATTAGTGCCTTGTATTTGTTTTTGTAATCCTTTTTCTCATTATTAGAGGAATTGGATTGGTGAGATGAGTTGTTTTGTTGTGATTTGAACTTGTAGGGTTTGAATGATTAAGGGTAAGATGGTGAGGATATTTTTGTAGATGGACAGTGTTTTTGAAAAGGTCCAAGTTTCCCACAAGCAAGGCAAGTCTCTTTTGATTTGTCAGATGGTTTACTAGCTGATCCTACTCTCCCTGACCTTTTGTAGAATCTTCTTTGATTAGCTAGTAAAGCTCTTTCATAAAACTCTTCATTAAGGTCTGTCATGAATTCTTGGCTGCTACGAGTGTCTTCTTTAACATCAGTGTCACTATCACGAGAATGTGAGGTAGAAATTAAGGCTTTGTTGCTCCCTGAACTACAAATCTTCCAGACTCAGATTTTTATATGGTATCTATCAGCACTTCTTCATAATTGTATTTTCCATATAGCTGAGCTAATGTATCATTCTTGATGGAGTTATTAGCTCTCTGGGTCTGATTCATGCTCAGCCATTTTCTGGGAAGGGTGTTGACAAATGTGGCATTTACTTCAGCTTGTGCAATGGTGACTTCATTTATAGCAAGGTCATTGAGAAGAATCTCCAGCCTTATATATGTCTGTTGTACATTTTCACCTTCAAGTACCTTGAAAGCATTAAACTAAAGCCTGAGTGCCTGAATCTTGGTTTCTCTGGTTTTAGAGGGTTCTTTGTGACCTAGGATGAGGTCTATCCACATTTGTTTGGCTGTTGGACATTAAATCACTGATTTCATGATGTGTTTTGGAAGACAAGAAATGATAATGCTTTTGAGACGTTTATATTGGTTTGCCAATTTCCTATCAGCTGGAGTCTACTGCTTGAGAGGTTTGGGAAGAGGATTCTCATCAGTAGAGGTAAGCGCCATGGGAACATATGGTCCATTTTCTATAATTTTTAGAAGAAATGTTTCAAGTCCATCTAGATAGACAAGAAATTGACTTTTCCAACTTGCAAAGTCATCTTCATCAAATACTGGCACATTAGTTACATGAGATCTACCTCTTGAATCGGGAAGTTCTGGAAGATCGTCTTCATTTTGAGTGGGGTTACTCTTGGTGAATTTAGAGGTGGTGGTATGTTATTCCCAGAAAACGAATTTGGTGGTGGTGGGGTATTGCTCGTTTCAGGCATGGTGGATCTTGATTTTAAAACCTAGAACGATGTTTATGAAGGTTTTAATATTAAACACCGCTATGATACCAATTGAAAGTCCCTAAACCTAGCTTGAAACGATTATGAAAGATAATTAACACAAGTAAATACTTTTCAAACGTAAGACTAATTATTGTATAACAAGTATTACATGTGTTATGGATAATACAGTTTGATGACAATGTGTTGTGTTCACTTTGGACAACACAAAAGCTAACTTAAGAACACAGGCACAACTGTTCGTTCTATAAGTTCTAAAGAGTTAATTTGTATAATCTAACAAAGGGAACAACATTAACTCTAGCTTACATATCCTATGTATTGTGGTACGAGGTTGACTTCTAGTACTTGTTGATGGTGACTACACAAAACAGACAATGTCAGACATCTGTCACAAGATGCTCTTCTATTCTTGGTAGTCTGCCACAACGCTTTAGGGAAACAGAGCTGACATAGTTTCCCTTTTCTTCATTCCTTGTACTTTAGGCTGCATAACTTACCGCCTAAACACTTTGGTATGTCCAAAGTGTACTGAGTGTTAACAGGGTATTGCCACCCCTGTTAACACTCAACCAATCAGAGTCCCTGATACATCTTGGCTATTATCCATCACAGCCAATGAGTATGTATTCATGTAATCTTCGAATTCCTTGACAATGTCTCTGACATGGAATCCTCTGTGGTTGCTCACATAGACTAAGAACTTTGTGAGTCTTGGGTTACTTACCTATCACTTAGGCACATGCAAGTTAATATCAAATAGCTTAATTTAAGTTTAAATCTATGACTAAGGGAAATCTAACAAACTTAGATTCCCAACAGTTATTAACTAATTAACTAAGTTGAAAACGACTTACAACTAACCCGTAAATAATTCCCGAGACTAAATCCATAGTCCGTGACCTCTAAATGCTAAACCTTAAATGGTAAGAAATAGGATTGACTATAATAAATATACGTATACGTAAAAACACAAAAATAACTCCATTTCATTTCATAGTCACTCTAATGTGAGCTTATGATTCACGAAATATCCATTCATCGATTTACTTATGAGTACCTCGTACACATAAACGATGTCCATACCAACCCCATGCACCCAAAATAAACACTTGAACCTCAAAATAAGACTAAGTGACGAACCTCAATACCGTGGTTGTCACATCCCTCCCTCCTGATAGAAATCTCGTCCCCACATTTATTCCTTAGGATCGTCATTAGCAAATAGTTGAGGATACTTGTTCCTCATAAACTATTCACGTTCCCATGTGAACTCTGGTCCACGTTTTGAATTTAATCTAACCTTTACTAACGGTATCTTACTTCTTTTCTGCCTCTTAACATTGCGATCCATAATATTTACTGGCTCTTCAATGAAACGAAGGCTCGTATATATACTAATATCTTCCAACGGTACTTGCAAGTCGGTTCTAGCTAAGCATTTCCTCAACTTTGATACATGAAATACATCATGTACAATACTCAAATCTTTTGGCAATCTCAATCTATAAGCTACTAGTCCAATCCTTTCGAGGATTCGAATGGACCCACGAATCTAGGTGTTAACTTCCCTTTCTTCCCAAACTGCATCACTTCCTTTCATGGTGAAACCTTTAGCATCACCTTATCTCCAACCTCAAACACCAACGGCTTACGCATTTTGTCCGCATAGCACTTTTGTCGATCTCTAGCCGTCTTCAACTTCCCCTTAAGCACTATTATCTCATTTGTAGTTTCTTGAACCATCTCCGGTCCAATTAGATGACTATTTCCAACCTCAACCCATAGTAACGGTGATATTTATTCTCTCCTATAGATTAACTCTAACATTATTATCATGCTTTCTATCACCAGAGTTAACGACTCCCAATTTATACAACTTTTCCATCATCCACAAGTTCTATTGTCCATAATCACATCTTAATGGCATATGCACGATTGCATAGCAGAAAATCTCTCATATCCTTGTACATCTTATCAGCTCCTGGATGTATTGAGTACCTTGTCGCATTAGCTTCATCCAATATAACCTTCCTTGCATCGCCAAACAATGGAACCCAGATTCTATCAAAATAGTACTTGCAACCATCTCCTCTTTCCTCTATGTACTGGTCCATACTATGTAGATTCTATTCTTTCAGCTTCTCCTCCTTAGTAGCTTCTACTTGTGCTGCCAGAATCCTATCCTTAAGAGTCGACTGAATAGTCATACTCATTGCCCTTACTCTCCTTGGTTTTTTCCTCTCCTTTCTACTTAAGACATCAACCACCACATCTCCACTTGTCCATACACGGCACGAAATAAGCCAACCATCTTTCATACTAACAGGTGCTACACTTTTCTCTAGGTGTTGTTCATGATTACTAACCTTTACCTTTAACGGTTTTCCCTTCAATATCACTCCACTATCTAGACAATCTCTTTCTTTATCAAGCCATTCTTCCTCACTACTACTTTTCGCTTGTCTCTCCACAATCTTAAATTCCATACAATCTTCCATCTCGTCTTTAGCCTATAATTTAGGCGATCCTCTTTTATTCCCTACATTCTCATCAATGAGGAATAAGCCCCTCTCACTTGTGACTCTCTTTTTGTAGAAGAATTCTTCCTAATAAAATGTGTTCTCCAACTATCTCCAAACCTCACGCCAATGCTCTAGGCATCTTTCTCTATTATCCCTATGGTATGCTCATACCACCCATTAGTCTATCAATGGTATACTACGCTTGCTTCCCATCGTTTCTTCCCTTTCCATAATCCTTCATAAGGCATTCCATACCTATTAGGCTAACTTTTACGCAAAACCTCCTACTCCATCACATCCATACGCAATCCCTCCAACTTCTCAACCACGTAATTTCTCATTCTTCTTGGAATATGGGATGAATTAGTAAGTCAATCGATTATCACCCAACTCTCATCGTAATTATTCCTCCACCCCGTTATGTATCTCCTTCCAGTCCTCGTCCTTACACCATCTTTCTAAGTTACTCTTATTTATCTAGGAAGTATAACCCATTTCCCTTTTCTCCATTTGATAGTCCAAGCCACGCAACATAAGTGTTGACGTGTTCTCTAATTTAGACATCTCAATCGTGCAACTAACATCTTTTATCTAACCCATCTTAAGATGTCATCTATATACCTCAAGTTTGTCTCAGTTTCACTTCCTTTCTCTTATTCCATGTCTCCTCAACTATGCTTGGCTTTCTCGGATGGTACATGGCCTTGCAAATTTTCTTTGCCACCTAAATCCATCCATCATCTATGCCTAATGTCCAATCACGAAGATTGAATATGTGTTGGAGACGTTCATGATTTTCATAAATCATTCTCTACGTCTTGTACACCAAATGTCTCTAGCATTCTAGGCAGATTTAACAACCTAACTCCACTATCTATGTCTCGTAAATTTCTTCTAAACCTTCAGTTCTTGCAACGTATAAGCGATCGCCTTTCTTCGTCGTCCTCTTACACATCCTAATCCTTGCGCCACGTATCGTCATACTTCGCAAATTTGTCCAGTCCTTTTGATAATGCCAAGATCGGCTCATTACTCACGCTAGTTCTTTAGTCTCCAAAATGCTTCCTCATCTTACTCCGCTTCAACTTCGTTGGTTCCAACTAAATGCCATCATCTCTAACTACCTACCCCAGTAACCAGTTTCCTAAAACTCTTACTTGAAAATATCACTTATAATTATTTTTCCTAAACAACTCCAAAACCAACTCATAATTCGCCTGACCCTATTTCTTAGACTTCGATTAGATTTCAAGATGTCATCGATACTCACGATGGCAACTTGTCTATATACGGTCATGCACACTCGGTTCCTTGACTCCATGAAAACCGCTAGTGCATTAGCGAAACCAAAAGCATAACCGTAAGCCCAAAGCATCCATAAAACATCCTTAACCATTTCAACTACGTCATCCTTGTGCCCTATCTTGGCGGCAATACAACAATCTCTACATCGTTCTACTCGCGAGCTTATACGCACATCCTAAGAGATCGATACTTCCTTTTATCAAACCATTCAAATGCTTTCACATCACATCTACTACTAGGAAACTCAGCCTTTACCTTGCATCCCTTGCTATTTATCCTAACAACTCTTGCCTTTAAAATCATTCAATCAACCATTTCCTTGTAAATGTACTAACTACAACTCCTTTACCTTCTCCTACTGGCTCTATTCATCTCTCTTGGTACACTTAAGAGACCATATATCCACATTAGTTCTTCTTCTCACGATCTTCTAACTCTTTCCCCATTCGTAAAGGCATTACCACTATTCTCTTATAGCCAATATTCTTAACCGTGTAGGCGCAACCAAGTCTTCCATATGACTACTCAATGTTCTCGATCAATACAAAACCAAAATTACATCTAGAGTCTACCAGATACGATCAACGGATCAAACCCACGGATAACTAACGACATTTCACGTGCACGAGTTAAGACAGACCAAAACCACGAAAACTCAACAGAAAACCCAAACATAAAACATGTATCAATTCAAAATGAATTAGGAAATACCCAACAACAACCCAAAACATATTGTAACTCACGACATATAATTAAAACCTTGTACAAAATCGACTTTTCCCCTAAAAGATTTTTTTTTCTGAAAATTTATATTTAAGTAGGAAATTTTACTTTACTTTATTTTTAATGAAGGTCTTTTAGAATTTCAAGTAAATCAGTGTTGATTTTATATTAAAATTTTTATGTTACATATTGTTTCAAACACGACTCTAACACTTTGCCCTTATTTACCGAACACAAATAATTATCTTAATTCTATAGTAGATTTCAAAATCTTTTTTAATATACCGTCTAAAAGAAATGTAAGACTCAACACAAAAGATATCATTATCCCAAAAGAAATCATATGATATTTCAATAGCCTTAACACCAAAAATACCTTTCTAAAACGGACACGTGAAATAGGAACTCGAAGAATATGCTACAACGGAGGTTGAATATCTAAAAGAAAAGGGAGCTAGCAAACCCTCCTAAGAATACAATCGATAATAGTGCGGGATCGTACATATATAGGCATATTAGGATACATATACTTAAATCCTTCCAACATCTACTACACAGGCATGTATTATCACTCTTTCATCCAATCATACTTAGGAATCCATTGAAGTTGTGGTACTTGTATAATTAGTTGCGCACCATACTTATACATTACCCTTTCCCCAATGCACTTCTTCCTATGATGACACTTATAAGAAATTAATACTACATATAACACATAAATCCATCTACTCACATAATCACACAATCACATAAACTAAGGTTCAAAACTCCATTTATTAAAATAACATAGTCTTGCTAAAACAGCATAGACATAATCCAAAACGAAAACATCATCAATATTAAGTCAAGTTTCCCGTAAGAGTGGAAAACAACTTAAACTACTTAAACAAATAGCTATTGGACGCCTACCTAATCCCAGTAATCTTGAACCACTACCAATCTCTTAGGGGGCATCACTTAAACACCAAAAGAACATACTATACATTAGATATACAAAAATAACTCAGCAATTATTGTGAAAATAACACAAAAGATGGAAACTACCATTTACCAAATTATGTAGTATAATGTACAACTAAAACAACATACAACAATGACTAGCATGCACAACTATGGTTCAACCAGCACTAGTAAAACCCAAAAAGAAAATAACATGCGGCTAAGTATGAACGACTATGGTTCAACCCATACTAGCCTAAAATTCAAGAAAACAAGTGACTAAGTATAAAAGACCATGGTTCAATGCATAATAGTCAAAACTTAACAGAAAGTATCACAAATAAGAATTTACAATATCCAAAAATATATCAATCAAAAACTATGCACACATATTCCTATGACGCTTATATGCAGGGATCCTTAAGCTATAAACTAGGCTACTAGACTAGGCAACCTAATTATCTATAACCATTATCTTTGATACCATTTTGTAACATCTCACCATGGCGGAATGTCGGGCGCGAGCTATAGATATCGTCATAACAAAAGGCGTGTCTATAGAGAAAACTAAATGAAATGGAAATGCCATAAATGGCGACACAAATGTCATGACAATATCTCAACAATGCAGGAGTCTAGGTAAGTAGGTAAAAGTCCCACCTCTTACCAAAAACAAACAAGTAAACAAACATTCAACATATAGGTGTCTAAAATGTAACACTTATACAAACATCAAATGAAAACTAAGAGGAAAGGGGATCTCCTCCTAAATGCAATCCTATGGCAACTCTAGTTTTAACCACTTCTATTCTCACACTTAACAACATTATCACCTGAAAGAGACACTAAAACACGTCAATATAAAGATGGTGAGAGTCATAGGTTTAGACTCTAATACAAGGCTTTTGACGCCCCGTATAAAAATTAAAGTTCGTTGTGTTGTTCTCTTCGAATTGAAAAACTTATGTTTAATGTGTGACTCAGTTATCTTTTGGTGGAACAAAGATGTGTCGTTGTAGTATTAAAAATAAAGGTGCAGAGCAAATAAAGTAAACGTGCAATTTAAACTAAATCTAAGTCTAATTAAAATAAAGTGCAGGTAATTAAAAGCGCGACTAAAACTAAAGGGCAATAAAGGTAAATAACGCAAACTTAAATCTAACTAAGGCAAACTAAAAACGCAACTAAAACTAAAACTTAAACTAAGGCAAATAAACTTAAAGTGCGAGCAAGGAAAAAGGCGGGAAAAATAAAGCTTAAAATAAAAGGGGCAGAAACTTAAGAAAAACTAAATTAAAAGAAACTGAAAATAAGCTCTATCCGGAATAAACCCTATTCAGAATAAATGGCTATTCGGAATATCTGTCCCTATTCGGAATAAACCTCCTATGCGGAATAATCCTCTATTCGGAATAGCTGTCCCTATGCGGAATAAAGTTCTACTCGGAAAATTCAGCCTATTCGGAAAGAACCTCCTATGCGGAAAATTCAGCCTATTCGGAAAACTATTCTTATTCGAAATAAAAGTCCCTATTCGGAATAATGCCCTTACTCGGAAAGATCAGCCTATTCGGAATATCTGTCACCTATTCGGAAAGAACTATTCTATTCGGAATACCAAGCCTTACTCGGAAAGATCACCTCTATTCGGAATGTCAAATATTCCGAATAGACCACCTAGGAAAATCTCCGTATTTAGAATACTGGAGATCAGAAACCTGCAATATTCAGTTACAAATACCCGAAGAACAAGGAAAGATAAAAATAGCTCGGATCTAACAAAAACTAAGCTAAAACAAACACAAGATTAAATCAAATAAGCAAATAAACAACTAATAATCATAAACAATCAATCCAAAACAATCAAACTCACAAAACTTAATCAAAATAATCAAAACCTACTTAAATAAATCAACCAAAATCAAGAACATAAACATAAACAATAACAATCAAAGATTAAGAAAGGAAGAATGAGATTAACAAGTTAAAGATAAAGCTTGACAAGAATTAAAAAGAAAAACTTACTTGAATTAAATGGTAATTAAGGTGCAAGACAAGGTAATTAAATGGACAAGTATTTAAATGACAAGGTAATAAAAAGTGGAAGGACTAATTGTCACGATTAGCCAACAAAATGAAATGATTAACAATCTAAACTATTTATAGGGGAGGATTAGGAAGCTTCCTCCCCTTCTTCCTTTTCTCTTAATAGCGTCATTAGGTCCTTAAGCATATAGTCTTCATTAATTGCACCATCAGTCCTTTTTCCTTCTAATCTTCTTTACTTGGACTCTAATGACTTGTGGCTCGGGATTTCTTTTAAACTCGTCTTTAATTTCTTCAATACATTAGACTTGAGTTCTTTGGCTTTTGATAAACTTCCGTCTTTTGACTTTTTCTTTGATAAATCTTCAGAATTGGTCTTGGACTTCCGTTCTTTTTCCACTTTTGACTTCTCGACTCCGTCTTTCATCTTTTTCTTCAATAAAAGCCGTGAATGCCCGTGAATTCCCGTGTTTTCTCCACTTTTCACAATTACGTCCTAAGTTACAACAAAAACACAAACCGCGCATAATTCCGACATAAAAGACATAAAATACACGTTTTGGTCCGGTTGTTATTGTAATTAAGTGGTAGAAAAGATGGGTGTTTACACACCTATCAAATCCCCTACACTTGACCATTGCAATGTCCTCATGCAATGCATTAGTTACAAAGCATGTTTACACTTTTCATCATAATCAATCCACGTTGGCCTTTATTAAAGAGATAGAAAATTATAAAAAATGCAAAGCAAAGAAATTAAAAGCATACCTTGGGTTTTGAAAATGTCATGAATAATCATCATCCTCAACTTTTCACTTTCTCTAAACCAAGCTTAAAAACGAGATCATTGTTATTATAAGTTAGTAAACTAACACGAATTCATGTGGGCCAATTACTCACTTAGACTCCCTTATTCCTAGGTGTATCTCTTATATTTTATTATTGTCTTGAATGATCACGAAGATGCATTGTTTGACTTATTTCGATAGTTATTTAGTCTGAAAATAAAGTGAACGATTTAATCAATAGTTTGCTAAAGGACCAAATCTTTTAAAACTGCTTCTCGGGACCTCATAAAGTTCATATCTTGGCATAACTCGCTTCGCGATTTGAGACCTTTCTCAGACCGATATTTGGCAGCGACTTCATACTTCAAATCTTGAGAGACGTTCATGAAATAATGGTCTTCTCTTCATATAGGAATTTCTTCACTTGAAATTTTGAGAGATTCATACTTGGACCACGACTTCTTCATTTTTCTCCAATCTTTATTTTGGACTTTGATATACAACGATCCGCCTCCTTTCATGACTTGGATCTATTTATCATCATACCTTGTTAGGGTCTTTTCGGATACAATTCTCCATGACTTTTGGGGAGTTTTGCTTTACGTCATGTGTCTCGATCCTTCATATTGATTTTCGATAAATGATTCTTCACATCACTTTGGATCTTTAGCAACAAAACATAGCCCTCATGCCTTGTTAGGGCCTTTTCGGACTCGCCAATCTTCGCGTCCCGCTTCAATAAGTTATGCCTTGGCTATGAACTCTAATCCATACCGAGCAACTTTTAAACGATCTGGGGCTAGAAGCTAAGTAACTTTTCAAATTGTACAACTTTATTTATTAGCAGATAAATTTATTAGCAAGTGATGGGAGAATAGGCTTATAATTAACTCACATAAATTCACGAAAGAATACCGGACTTATAATTGGCTCTATCATCTCTCGTTCTCCACAGTTTAAAATCTCAAGTAATGAGACTCGTGAATGCTTAGCCTATTAAATCAAAGTTTTGGGTTTTCGAGTCGCCTATAGGATCTTGCAAATTCTTAGACTTTTTCAAGTTTAGAAATCGCGTTTTAAAGTTCCCTTGATAAACGAATCTCTAGGATCAATTATAGGAACTTGCGAAAAGTTCTTGTTCTTAACCCGTGAGAGTTAAGACTTTCGCGTTTTATAGCTCCCTATATAAAAGCCTAGCAAAACTTGACTTAAACACGTTAAGGATACTAGCTAGAGTAAACTCGGGTTGAGTCAAAAGATTCACAACGTTTGAAAACTAAAACCACTTATTCAAAGATTTATTCTATCAAAGGAAAAAAATAACTTTACAAAGATAACAACTAATAGGCCAAAATAGATCAAAAATTTTGAAAAATGTCGAAAAATTGATTTTCCGGTTAAAATGAGGACAAATACAAGGAAAAGACCACTTAACTTCGATAGAAGCCCCCCCTACACTTAAGATAAACATTGTCCTCAATGTTTAAGCATGTGGGAGTAAACTCCCCTACACTTAGGACATTGTGCACGTGGTTTAAATCTCGCTAAGGAAAAGACAACTGAAGAGATTCCTATTTTAATATTGAGAAAATATAAAATAGTGAATCGAAAAGAGTTTAGGATAGAACCGGGAAGAAGTAGAACATGGAATCACGGGTCGTCAAGAATCATCAAGAGTGGATCATTGAAGCTCGAATCCCTGATTAAGAAGTGAGGAAAGGAAATAGCAATCCAAAGGGTCCCCCCTACACTTATGCTAAAGAAAGTGAAAATATAGATGCCTGGGTTGCCTCCCAAGAAGCGCTTGGTTTTTTGTTTACCGAGTCGTGAGCCTGACTCGACCTTGATCATCAACGGAAGAAGCATGAAACATATCCACCAGGATCGAAGACATAGTTTTCATCCATCAAATAACACAAGCTTAAGGCGAACAAGGCAAGCCAAAAGAGAAGTGGTAAGGTTCCCTTAAGCAGTGATGGAGCACGGTAGAAGCAAGTAGGAAGCGGTTCGAGCATGTCTTCAATAATTCCAAAGATTTTTCCTTTTATTTCATCAGGTGGATACTGAGATGGCTCTAAGATTGCAATACCGGGGTCGAACACCTTTTCCTTTAAGGGAAAATAGCACTCAGGCTCAGCCGAATGTGAAGAAGATCCGCAAAGAAGCACAACCTCGTCCTCAGAAGTGGGACAAAGAGGTGTCAAATCATACGTGCAACGGATTTCGGTGTCGACTGGTTTCTTCTCCTTTGACAGAATGCTCTTCAAACCCAAAGTAGGATCAAGACGATAATCTTCAAAGTCAAAAGGAGGGGCATCACTCTCATGAGGGAAGTATGTATTGAGAAACATAGAGAAGTCTTCCTCGAATGAGTAATCGTCCAAAGTAGGATCGAGTGATGGCGGAGGATCTTCATCATGTGAAGAATCGCTCGATAGAGTATCAGCCTTATCAAAATCATCGAAAGTGGGCAGCTCGGGATACTCAGAAGTACAATCAAAATCATCCGAGTCTGAGCTAGAATCATCATCATCATAAGCATCGAAGACCGGTGGTGAATCATAAATGGGAGAAGTGTCCAAAGTAGGGAGAGAATCATCCACATCATCTTCAAAGAGTGGATTATCAGTGGAAGACTCGAATAGAGGATTGTCATAGATGGTAAAGTCATCGAGCACATTTATCATATTCACTGATTCTCGGCCTCCAAAGGATTTGCCTGTAAGCTTCCCCATTTTAAAAACTTTAGAATCATCCCCGACTAGTAGGATTAACTCACCTTCGGCCACATCTATTAAAGCACGTCTGGTTCTCAAGAATGGCCGACCAAGTATTAAAGGAATACGAGGGTCCATTTCATAATCAACTACGAAAAAATCGACTGGGAAAGTAAATGTGCCAACTTTGATAAACACATCTTCGGCTATACCAACGGGGTAAGCGAGAGTGCGGTTTGCAAGTTCGAGAGTCATCTTTGTTGGAATGAGGTCGGGCAATGATAGTGTTTTCCAAACACTCAGTGGCATAAGATTAATACTAGCCCCGAGATCAGCAAGGGCAGTAAATTCTTCAGTTTTGTTGAACACGCAAGGCAACACAAAACGACCTGGATCTCCAAGCTTTTCCGGAAGTTCTCTTAGAAGGACTGCATAGCAGTTTTCATTTAAGCGTGTGTTGGCAAGTTCAATCAGCTTCTCCTTCTTGCTAAGCAATTCCTTGAATGCTTTGACAAATTTCGGCATGTAGCAAAGTGCTTCAACAAGGCTAATGTTGATGGTCATTTTAGATAGCATATCCACATATTTCGATACTTGGCAGTCATTCTTGGTTAGATCATTGGTCTTGCCTATGCGAGAAGGGTATGGGATTCTAGGTTGATAAGGGTTAGGTGAAGGTTTAGTTGGTGAAGGTTGTGATGTTGAAGGGTCCTTCCGAGATACATCGTCATGACGAGGCGGAGACGGTAATGGTGTACTATCACTAAGTGTAAGAGGAGTAGGGATACATGGTGGTGGAGGAGGTGTAGATGATGGTGGTGAGTCAGGTGGATTGACAATGGTAATTCCACTACGCGTAGTTATAGCACTCACATTAGCTCGCGGATTGGTGACGGTGTTTGAAGGTAGAGAACCCGAAGAAGAAGAAGGTTGAGCTTCGGGCAAGAAACTAGCCAACAGATTCTTTAATTCAGTTGTTTGAGTGATGAAGGAGGATTGAAGATTATCACGAACCTCGGTTCTGATGTCATTACCTTGCTTCAAGATATCTCCTTTCAAATTGATTATTTGGCTCTGTAGATTCTTAATTTGCTCACCTTGAGTTCTCATGATGGTGTCAACATCGGGATTAATGGGTGGTGTTGTTGGGTGGGTGGTTGATAAGGGTTAGAAGCACGAGGTGGGATTTGGTTGCTTCTATTGTAGTTGTTGGCGGGGTTTTGGTTTTGAGGAGAAAAACCAGGTGAAAGGTAGTTGTTCGAACGGTAGCTCAGCAGATTTCTATCCCCTTGTTGTCTAGCTTGGTAATTTTCCGGTGAATAATTACCGTAAGCTGCATACACATTTTCCGGATTTCCTTGTGTCGAAGGACAATCGGTTTATGAGTGAGGACCGCCACATGTTTCACAAGGATTAGCAACCGCTTTAACTTGTTGTTGTTGTTGGTTTGAAGCGAGAAGCGTAATACTTTTGCTCATTTCAGCCATCATGCGGGTGAGTTCGGTCATCTCAGGGTTTGCTGAGGTAGAAGAAACATTGACTCTCGTGTTGTTTCTAGAAGAAGCAGAGGAATCCCAGTTCTTATGATGAGTAGTCATGTTTTCAGTTAACTCTCTATACTCCTCAGGTCTCCTTTTCATGAATGTGCCACCGGCGGCTGCATTGATCGTATCACGATCTCGAAATGTCAATCCGTTGTAGAAAGTATCTATCAAGGTGACCGGAAGCATGTTGTGGTTTGGACAACGGTCGATCAAGACATTATATCTATCCCATGCATCAAAAAGAGATTCATCGGGATCTTGCATGAAACCGCTGATCTGATTGCGAAGGCTTGTGACCATGGATGGTGGAAAGTAGCGCGACAAAAAGCGTTGAGTCATGTCATCCCAAGTGTGAATAGAATTCTTCGGGAGACGATCAAACCATTTCTCGGCATGATGTAAGAGAGTGTGTGGAAAGAGTTGTAGGCGAAGCTCATCCATAGTGGCACCAGCCAACTTCATGCTCTGGGTGATTGTAATGAACTTGTCGAGGTGTTTGTTGGCATCATCATCAGGCAATCCTCTAAATGGGTTTGTTTGTACTTGCTGAATCATGTGGTGCTTCAACAAAAACTCAGGAGCGTTGATTTGCATCGGCGCAATTGGTCCTCCTCGTCCAAACATGGTTGGTTGACAAAGTTCCTCCATGGTCCGAAGATCGGGCTGTGGAAGAGCATTGTTGTTATTATTGTTATTCAGGTTCGGTGGAATGTTGTTGTTGGTAACACCTGCCATATCTAAATCTTCTTGAGGCTCGGGCTCTCGATAATTAGAAGATCTAGTACGCATACACCTGAAAATGCAAAAGAAAACAAAACCAAACACAAAAACAATAATTTTTATGGTTTTTTATCAATTTTTAATTTTTATGAGTTTTTGGAATTTTTTATGCAAGAAAAGTAACGTTCACAAGTGAACGGATCCCAAAAAGCAACGTGTCTCTCACAGAAAACTGTTGATCTTAACGAAAAGAGCCGGCAGCGGCGCCATTTAATACAGGGCTTTTGACGCCCCGTATAAAAATTAAAGTTCGTTGTGTTGTTCTCTTCGAATTGAAAAACTTATGTTTAATGTGTGACTCAGTTATCTTTTGGTGGAACAAAGATGTGTCGTTGTAGTATTAAAAATAAAGGTGCAGAGCAAATAAAGTAAACGTGCAATTTAAAGTAAATCTAAGTCTAATTAAAATAAAGTGCAGGTAATTAAAAGCGCGACTAAAACTAAAGGGCAATAAAGGTAAATAACGCAAACTTAAATCTAACTAAGGCAAACTAAAAACGCAACTAAAACTAAAACTTAAACTAAGGCAAATAAACTTAAAGTGCGAGCAAGGAAAAAGGCGGGAAAAAATAAAGCTTAAAATAAAAGGGGCAGAAACTTAAAAAAAACTAAATTAAAAGAAACTGAAAATAAGCTCTATCCGGAATAAACCCTATTCGGAATAAATGGCTATTCGGAATATCCGTCCCTATTCGGAATAAACCTCCTATGCGGAATAATCCTCTATTCGGAATAGCTGTCCCTATTCGGAATAAAGTTCTACTCGGAAAATTCAGCCTATTCGGAAAGAACCTCCTATGCGGAAAATTCAGCCTATTCGGAAAACTATTCTTATTCGGAATAAAAGTCCCTATTCGGAATAATGCCCTTACTCGGAAAGATCAGCCTATTCGGAATATCTGTCAACTATTCGGAAAGAACTATTCTATTCGGAATACCAAGCCTTACTCGGAAAGATCACCTCTATTCGGAATGTCAAATATTCCGAATAGACCACCTTGGAAAATCTCCGTATTCGGAATACTGGAGATCAGAAACCTGCAATATTCAGGTACAAATACCCGAAGAACAAGGAAAGATAAAAATAGCTCGGATCTAACAAAAACTAAGCTAAAACAAACACAAGATTAAATCAAATAAGCAAATAAACAACTAATAATCATAAACAATCAATCCAAAACAATCAAACTCACAAAACTTAATCAAAATAATCAAAACCCACTTAAATAAATCAACCAAAATCAAGAACATAAACATAAACAATAACAATCAAAGATTAAGAAAGGAAGAATGAGATTAACAAGTTAAAGATAAAGCTTGACAAGAATTAAAAAGAAAAACTTACTTGAATTAAATGGTAATTAAGGTGCAAGACAAGGTAATTAAATGGACAAGTATTTAAATGACAAGGTAATAAAAAGTGGAAGGACTAATTGTCACGATTAGCCAACAAAATGAAATGATTAACAATCTAAACTATTTATAGGGGAGGATTAGGAAGCTTCCTCCCCTTCTTCCTTTTCTCTTAATTGCGTCATTAGGTCCTTAAGCATATAGTCTTCATTAATTGCACCATCAGTCCTTTTTCCTTCTAATCTTCTTTACTTGGACTCTAATGACTTGTGGCTCGGGATTTCTTTTAAACTCGTCTTTAATTTCTTCAATACATTAGACTTGAGTTCTTTGGCTTTTGATAAACTTCCGTCTTTTGACTTTTTCTTCAATAAATCTTCAGAATTGGTCTTGGACTTCTGTTCTTTTTCCACTTTTGACTTCTCGACTCCGTCTTTCATCTTTTTCTTCAATAAAAGCCGTGAATGCCCGTGAATTCCCGTGTTTTCTCCACTTTTCACAATTTCGTCCTAAGTTACAACAAAAACACAAACCGCGCATAATTCCGACATAAAAGACATAAAATACACGTTTTGGTCCGGTTGTTATTGTAATTAAGTGGTAGAAAAGATGGGTGTTTACACACCTAATATACATCTTTTGTTCTTTGGAAAGTTCTTTTTGAGGAAAAAACTTAATATAATTGTTAGAATCAGAAAGGTTTATTAAATCACTTAAGTTTGATCGACTTTCTTCTTGATGACGAATGATTTCTTCGCAGTCCGGTGAAAGCATAAGAGCAAGATTATCAACATAACAACCGATATCATAAAGAACGGGCTTCATAGATCGAACGTTCGTGATATATTCAGGCTTAACAAAACTCATTTTCATATTTCTATTGAGCATATTCATAGTTTCAATAGACTGACCCGTTTTGTAAACAATGTTGTTTAACGTTTCGACTCTCTTTTCCAAATCAAGAATTTTTTCAATATCCTTTTCTTCACGAGTTTTATAAAGCGCAGTTTGTTCTTTGTTAACCAACTCTAACTCAGTAATCTGGAGTTTATGTAGCAGCAGTTGTTCTTCATGTTTTGATATCTTTTGTTTTGACATATGAATTTCGTGTGTTACTTCAAAACAATATTGTTCGTTGAGCACCTTACGTTCATATACCAAACCATTAGCTATTGCAACTCGTCGATCAGCTTCTTTTACATAATCACACTCTTTAAGCCTGTCTATCTCCTCGGCTAAGGATGCCTTTGCTTGCTTCAAACGTTTATTAGTCTCTTTTTTCATCAATTTCACGTTTTAAAGAATCAATAATAGACGCAAGCAAATCACGATCGTCATCCGAGTCAGTATCATGAACAGATTTTTCGTCATCATTACACATATGTTGTGAATCCGTAGAGATATTGATATCCTCCGTGTCCATTACATATGTGTCATTGATGCTTTCGGGTTGCTCAGGATGACGTCGTTCATTGGCAAACACATTATAGTTATCGTATGATGGTACCTTTTCAAGTGGCTCAATATCAAAGATATGTCCAGAAGTATCAGTAGTCTCTGGAATCACTTCTTGAATCTTTGCCATGTACACATAATGCGCCTCCAACTCTTTATCATCGGCTTCTTCATCAGTGTCATCACGCCAATCAACTTCATCTGTTGTGAGTGGAATCCCTACTTCTTCTTTCTTACACAGCAGCATCATTTCCTTGTTATATCCCAAATCCTTAACCCGTTTTGGCTTCTTACATTCCCTGGCCATGTGCCAAAATCCCTTGCAGTTGAAGCATTGAATCCTAGTCTTCTAGACAACTGGAGTGCCTACAGTATCTCTAGCCCCAACTTGATTCGGCATCCTCTGATTATCATACCTAGCATCACGATCATACCTAGGTGCATGATCAACTTCCTTATATCTAGCATTGGATGATGATCTGTGGTTGTTTTTGGTACGTTTGTAGATCTTCTTATAAGTTGTGGTGAGTAAAGACATGAGTTCTTCAATCTTCTTGCCCCTTGAAGTTTGTTCATCATCATTATCTCCATCTGACTCAATGTCATACTTTGGAGGTGGATTGGGGACAATTGCTTTTGCTTTGTTTCTAGCAGTAGCTAGAGGTTTGCTGGATGAGCTTGATGACCTTAAGGAATGTGTAGCTGGTTGTTGACGGGGAACGGGTTTTGTTGAAGTAGCAGCTACAAAACCAATAGAGTTCGCAGATTGTTCTGCCTTTTCAGCCCTAAGTTCATTCACTTCATTCTGATGTTGTTTCAATATATTATAAAGTTTGTGGTAAGATATAGTCTTGATATCCTCCCTTTGTTTGACCAAAGTCACAAACCTTTGCCATTCAGGTTTGAGTTGAAGTAGAAACTGAACGTTGGCATGATGATTGGAGTTGGTGCACTGATTTTTGACAAGCTCATTCATCCTTTTGTAGAATCTCGAGTAATATGAGTCAATGGATTCACCATCTTCGGATGTGAATTTTCCAAACTCCCAAAGCAGATTAGTCTCGAGATCTTGAACATTGATCGACTCACCTTGCTTTAGTCGATGAATTGCATTCCACAATTCCATAGCATTAGGACATGCATCAACCGTGGAATAGATATCGTTATCAATCCCAGTGAGTATGTAGTTGACGGCATCAGCTTCAGCTTGGAGGAGTTTCTTTTTCTCTGCAGGACATGAGTCGAAATTCTCCATAGCTCGTGTAGTTGATGAAGTACCATCCTCTACTTGTGTGGTAAAGGGTCTAAATTCAAAAACTGGAGGTGGGTTCTCAAGGAAATGACGAAGAGCGGTTCGGTTCTCCTTAGTGTCGAGAAATCTAAGGAAGCGAGATCTCCACTGAACGTAGAAATCGGCAGTGAGCACAGGTGGATTTCCATTGCCACCTTGTTCCAGACGAATTTGATTGGCCGTTGCATTGTTGTTATTGTTATTTGACATGGTGATTACTTGTGAATAGATTAGGATCTTAGTGGATTTGTTGTGATGAGGTGTGGTTTAAAATTTAGAAGTGTTCCGAGAATTTTCAGTCCGACAATTAATTCCCCAGTCCGACAAAAACGGTAACCCGAAAAATTTTATATCGCCAAATTTTGAAGTTGAGTTAGAAATAGCCAAAAACTATTAGGTAAAAAAATTGATTTTATTAGACCTAAAAATTTTAAACTTCGTGTAAACTCTGATCCGAGACTAGTCTAGATAGTGGCTAAGTCTAATAAGTACTCAAACAAAATTTAGATGTCCATCACAATACCCATCGCAACTCTTGATCGTGGTGGGTGATTGCAACTCTGGTCGCAACTCTGATCGCAGTGGGTGATCGTAACAATGGATCGCAGCCTTGGATCGCAGTCTTGGATTGCAGCCTTGGATCGTAACGGTTGATCGTACTGGTGATCGCACTCCTTGATCGCAACGGTTGATCGCAACCTGTGATCGCACTCCTTGATCGTAACGGTTGATCATACCGGTGATCGCACTCTTTGATCGTAACCTTGATCGTAGTCTTGATCGTAACGGTTGATCGCACTCTTTGATCATAACGTTGATCGTAGTAGTGGATCGCAGTCACTAGATCGCAACGTGGATCGTAAGTTATGATCGTGATATTGGATCGCAAGTAGAAACCCCAGGTTTATGTGATCGAAATATACATATCGTACCAACGAATCAAAAGTACCCCTTTTCTCGGATAGTACTAGAACACAAAAAATTCGAGATTTTTAGCCTAAAAATGAATCAAGCACCCAAAATTTTTGTGTTTTTAACCAAAGTAACAATACCAAATCACTACCAATAGTATGTAGATGATTTCTATCAAGAATAAATCATAAAAACACAAGGAAAATTTTGGTAAGTGAGTTTTAGATCAAAATAGGCACGGAAAATCAAGAACACAACACACAAATCTTCAATCACCTATCCACTATAGGCTCTTCATACCAAATGTTATTTCCATATCAATCCATAACACAAGATTCTAGAGAGATAAAGAGAATAAAAGTAGAGAGAGAAACTAGAGAGATTTTGGAAGGTTAAACACTTTAGAGAGAGAAAGTAAAATGGTAACCAACACCCTCTTCCACACATGGAAGAGGGTATATATACCCTTGGCTTGTTGAGCCATGGGTTTAAGTGACTTGGGTCGGGCTTGGCTTTGCTTGGGCTTACGCCCCTAACTTATACAATATTAGCTTAAAATCCAAGCCCAGTTAACCTGACTAACCTATTACAATACAAGACTTTTAACGACTAACATGACTTATTACATTCTTGTTGGACTATATAACATATAGGGCTAACACAGCAACATATCTATAAATAGATGGACTTATAAAAAGGCACATATTGGAGGACTAACCGATGATGGTGAAGTCTATATCATTTTGCTTTTGTCGTTGCTGATGAAGTTTAAATATTTCGATATTGTCTAAGCCCCACCTTGCCAAAGCTAGCCAAATGAATTAGCAGATGCACAAAATAGATATTATTTTGGATATATATTAAACTATTTTCTTATAAATTTTCTCAATCTGAGATGATAATATGTTAAATAGGCATCCTCTTATAATCTGGGTGGGAAAGGATGATGACGAAGTCAAGGAGCCTATGGTTTAGACCATGCAAAAAGAAACAACCAACCTTTTAGCGCATTGACTTTGTCTTAGATAATTTGTAAGTAATCCTACATAGTACTATGTAAATTTAGTTATTTCTCAAGTTTCAGTTTCATTGGAGTTTCATTCAAAATTATTTTTCCGTACGCGATATGACTCTAAGGTTCTCAAACATTTGACCTTGATTAAACCATCCCTTGATTGCAAGCGTTACATCAATAATTTAGGACTTTAGGCGTTACTTTAACATGTAGTACTTATTTCTCACGAAGGATTGAACCAAATACTAGTGTTCCTCGAAATATCATGGTATTTATGAACATGCCATTTGCTCTACAAGTGTGGCTGCATCCTCATTGTCAACACTTTCTGATAGTATTTAAATTGTATCAGATGGTAACCTACTTGTAGTCTCTGCGTGGTTTAACAACTTTTTTAGTTAATTGAGAATTTAGCTTCACGTAACTTTTATTCATATGCATGAATTACTTCATAGGCTAAGACCTTAAGTATGCCCATTATCACCTAGACATTTTATGAGAAGTTGATGTTTTTCTTTTAGACAATAGTCGCAAAAGGTTCTGCATAAGAAGCACCATAATACATAAATTAAGCCTGGATGCGTTCACTACCAGCCGACTAACTAACTTGTAACATAGTGCTGATATTTTGAATGTGTTATTTTGGACTATATAATTTTTCGTTTTTATCTTATACCTGTTTCTGATTAGATTTCTTTTTAATTATTGGGTTAAGGTGTCTCACTATCATGCTGCTGTGATGCCCATTCTTGGATTTGTGCCAGTAAAATAAAAGCTTGATGTCGATGTTTGTGTATCAATGTGTTGATCTCTAACTTAGATCGATTAAGCTTGTGTATACGAGATTAGATCAAGTTATACACGTAGAGAAACTTTGTTTATGTATAAAGTAATCTAAGTGTTATGCGAAATTAACACTTAGACAAGAACACACAAAGATGTAAAACAAACTTTCACTTGATTGATAATAACGAACTTGATTACAATGGAAGTGTTTTAACGTATATAAAAACTTATTATTAAACATAACCTAAAACTCTTCTTTTATAGACATAAGAAGCCTTGTACAAGAGTCTACTTATCAACTATTCTAGGTAAAGATAATTATAGAAAATACAATGTTGAACTGAACTTTACTAGAAACAAACTAGAAACATAATATGCGTAGACTTTATCTTTCTATCAGTGCTTGTCTTCAACCTATCAATGCTTGACTTCTTCTTGTCAACGCTTGATCTATCAGCGTCTGTTTTCTTCTTATCAACGCTTGTTTTCCTCTTGTCAGCGCGCAAGTGTACTGGCTACATTTTATTCCCAACAATCCTCCCCTAAACTTGATATCTACTCTAGTAATCAAGTTTCTGAATAAAAATTAAGAACTAGGAGGAATCTTACAAATCTTATCATATTGGTAATAAACATGTCTGATCAAATCTTTGGCCACGTAACTTGAATAGTCAATCTCCAGCTGTGTTGTCTTCATCTTCTCCAAGACTTCTTTGGACATGGAATACTGACCATCTACAAGAAGATACTCAACAAACTTTGTAGAGCTCAAATAATACACACCAGCAGCTGAATACAAACGCCATTGAAGACCACTGAGATCATCCTCAAGATCCTTCCAAACAGCAAGATCTTCTTCTTTTAGTCCACACATTCTCTTGAATGTTGACCAAAGTTTTATTCCATTGACTGAAGTAGGAGCTTCAGTCTCATACTAGGCTTCCAACAACCACCAAAGGTCTACCAAGTCTTCTCTATCCACACTTGCAAAGAGAGATACAAGAGTAGTAAAAGTGTGTACCTCTTTCACATACCTGCCAATCTTCTAAAACCCACTTTCATCTTCTTCATAGCTTATAATAGGGTTTCTGGCATCAAGAGGTAACACTTGTACCATATCTGAAGCTTCCAATGGTGAGAGCTTGATGCTCCTTCTTATAACAGCTTCACTGGGCTTCAATCTATCCATATCTTTAGGAAACTCAAGAGGAACTCCCTTCTTCAAAGGTCTTGGAACAATCATTGCCTTCTTAAGCTCCATCTCTTCTGCAAGTTTTTCTTTCCTTTCATCTGAAAGAAGTCTGAGAGTGTTCATTTCCTGCACTTTTGCCCAAATAGGATAACCCTTATACTCCAATTCTTCAAAGGATAATCCCAACAATTTCTTATAGGTCCATCATGTTCCATGACATCTGAGTAGCATGTAGTGAAGCTCCCTTATATCCCTTTTCAGCAGTGAAAGAACATTGGTAGCTTTGTGTTTCAGAATTACCTTGTAGTCTTGTTGAACTCTTAAAAGAATCTCCAAACCCCAAATTTGGTCTGAAATAGTCAAATCTGGATTCTCCATACACCTATCCTCCCAAGCATGGTACATCTGAACAACTTCTGGCATATCAAAATCTACTTGCAATTTCAACTCTCTAAGCTTCTCTCTTGCCAAATCATCACCATATTCAAGTCTTTCTGGTTGTTCTATTATCATCACACTTGAATCTGAACTTGCTTCATCACTTCCTTCTTGTTCCTCTGAAGTGACAACAAATGGTGATTCACCAACCTTCTTTCTTTCTTGTTCCACAAGTTGTGCAGCCAACCTTCTATCAAACTCTACCTGTGTTGCATCCTTTGGAACTTCTACTTCTACCATGATTCCTTTAACCTTATCTAATGGATCAATGATGGGTAAGGATGATGGTAATACCTGTGAAGATACTTCTTTGATGATAGCTGATGACTGGAATACATCAACCTCATTTGCAGGTCTGTCAACGCTCAATTTGCTTGTGTTAGCGCCCAATTTGCTCATGTCAGCGCTTGGTGTGTCAACGTTCAAATTTTGCTTGTCATAGCCCAAATTACTTGTCTCAGTGCCTCTTGTAAATTGTTCCAACATAGCTGTAAAAGAAAAGTTTAAATTTGTAGGAGTTACCAGAGATCTGTCAAAACCTGGTTGCTTCTTCAATTCAGTTAGGGCCTCAGCAATACCCAAAGATTCACCATCATGTGAGCCCTTATCACTCACATTAATCTGCTCATCCTCCCCTTTGAAATAATCCTCCATCCCATGCCTTGTGCTAGCATTCTCCAAAATAACAATCGTCTCCCTCAATTGCTAAAGTTCAAGGCCTTGTGTACTGACAATTTGTACCAAATCTGCATTTTGCTTTTGCAAGCTAATGCAGACAGCCGTCAATTCCATTAAGGTGTATGGTTCCAATCTTCCCTCCTCCAAAATGGGTATTTGACCTCCCAAGTTAGATTCATGGGGCATGGATGAGGTCTTAAAGATGTTAGGACTGTCTTGGCCTGCAACTAAGCCAGAACAAATAGTCCCAGCCTAATCCATTGCACCAACCACACTTGTGGCGGTGGTTCTCTCTGCTACATGGCTAGGACCACTAGAGGAGAACACTCGAGTAGTCCTTTGGCGTTTTTGCAACCTATATTGTGGTGGGGTAGAAGATGATGTGGATTGGGTGGATGTGGGAAGGTTAAGGGGTGTTTGGGTCTGTGAAGGAATGGTGTTAGCGTCTGGATTACGTTGAAGGGTTCTTGGTCAATTTCCATGTGTTGAGGTGAAGGCAAAGGTTCTGGTATTGGGTCAAGTTGTGGTTGTGGGTCTAGTTGGGGTTGTGCTGCTGCAATAACAACAAGCATAGCTGGGGTGAGGGGTAATTCACGGTGAGGGGGTGAATTCATCTTGGTAAAAATAGCTTTCTTTTGCACAGGGATCTCATAAAAGTCATCATGATCCCTTGTGCAGTAATTTTGCACATCAAAAACCATTTGTAAAAATATGGGAGAAGCCAAAGTCATCTTATTCCCTTTGTTTTTACACATGCCATCAAAAATCATTTTAGAATAATAAAAATTTTGCCCAGTTGCAATGCACACAATAGCACTAGCAATTGATCTATTAATCTCATTGTATGCAGTACACTTGGGACTCAAACATTGTAAGATGACATGTATGAGGTACTTCTAGGCTGGGGGAAACTCTTGTTTATGATATTTGTTTAAAGTGCCCTCATCAGGGAAAGGATAACCCAAAGCCCGAAGCCCTTGTTCTATTTCATGAATGGGGAGGGTGGTTATACCATCTGCATCATCAAGATGCATAGCCTGGCGAACCAAGGCTTCAGTAACCACCCATGTACGCCCATGAACAATAGATGATAATGTAGTCACATTATTAACTGTTCAGGAACTGACAGTGTTCCATAACTACTTAATATGTGTGACAGATATGAGAGGAGCATGAGAAAGAGCATACCTAATTAGGGATGCGTTCAAATACGCCACCATCTAGGTGTATTGTGGAAACAGAGTGTCATTAGAGTCCAAATATGCAATCATGTTGTGTTGACTCCTGAATCCCAATACCAAATCACTTGGTTTAAATTTTGGTGCCATTGTAGAAGAAAGCTGTTTGTGAATGATTTTGAAAGATGAATTATAGGAGAAAATTGTTAGACAAGAATAGGAGGTACCCTTTTTAAAAATAGGAGCCAAATATATAGGAGAGATAGGTGCATGTGATTGGTCAAAAATGAGGCAACTATTTTCAAAATATCATGATGAAAATGTTGAAAAGAAAATAAGTTATCTCATGCATTAATTAAAAGTTATCTGCTCCCAAAATTACGGCCCCATAATTCGTCAAAAAATAAATACTGGGTAGGTCCCAATGAGTGTCAATGGTCAAAAATAACCCATCAACGCCCAACGGCTATATTCTTGTCAACGTTTGCCAAAGCCATGTCAGCGTCTAAATTGGTCATAACAACGCTTGGAAAAATACTTGTCAGCGTCCAAAAATAAAAGTAATAAAAAAGAAAAAGGACCTTAACAAAGTAATTTATCCTATTGAAGATAACCTATAAATTGATAATTATTATAGGGCGGCAAGCACTGTCCAGTTATGCACACTTGCTTATGCAAGATAGACATAACAATCCTCTAGTGTCCCTTGCTAACCAAAACTCTTAACAACTAAGTTATCTCATAAAAATCCTTGTAACTCCTAGGTAAACCCATGATAAAATCATTCCCAAGTCTCCCAACAGACCACGACCAATTCTAGGCCAAAAATGTCTTGTCAGTATGCATAGTATATCAACTTTGCATGCTACAGTGTCTCATGATTTAGTAAAACTAACTCATACTCACATGTGGACACAATCTAGATTGTGATAAGAGTATTATAAGAATACCCAAAAGTCCTAAAGGTTCCTAAAACCTCCCCTTAAACTGTGATATATATGTTGCCCAAAAATATGCATGAACATAAAAATTTATGTCAAGATAGGAATATAAATATTCCAACCATCATCCATAAATAAAAACATGCTCAAATGATTCTCCAAGGATCCATAAGCAACTCTGTATCCAATGGTACAATGTTAACACCACCTGCACACTTAGATTAAAAACCACAAAACTAACATTGTTGCTGACAACGCCACGATAACACTTGTCAGCGTTAAGATAACCTTTGTCAGCGTTTGAAAAATATAGTGGAAAATCTAACTTCAAAAAGACCAATAACAATGCATTATCCTGTACATACTTTTACATTAAGACCCTAAAACACATATTATGTGAGATTGATCATTCCAATACTTGTTACCAAGTATTGAAACCTTCCAGCATCAAAAGGTTTAGTTAATAAATCAGACACATTTTCTTTTGTGTCAACCCTATCTGGTTGTATTAAACCCTTTTCAAAACAATCCCTTATAAAATGATGTCTAATTTCTATGTGTTTTGTTTTAGAATGATGTACAAGATTTTTAATAATGCATAAAGTGCTGTTATTGTCAACAAAAATCTTGGTATGCATAAAATTATACCCATAATCCAACAGCTGGTTCTGAATCCATAAAACCTGTCCCCAACAAGCAGCTGCAGCAACATACTCTGCTTCAGTTATAGAATTGGCCACCACTGTTTGTTTCTTGCATTGCCAAGATATCAACCTACTCCCAAGAAACTGACATCCACCAGTTGTGGATTTTCTATCAAATTTATCACCACCATAGTCACTGTCTGAATATGCAATAAGCTCCAATGGTGAATCTTTTAGGTACCACAAGTCAAGATCTGGATTACATCTAAGGTACCTAAAGATTCTCTTGACAGCATAAAGGTGACATTCTTTGGGAGTCGCTTGATGGCGTGCACATGGACACACCACAAACATGATGTCAGGTCTTGAGGCTGTGAGATACATCAATGAACCAATCATTGATCTATAGTGCCTGACATCCACTTCTTTTCCATCTCCAAATTTTCCCGAAGGGTGTTCTCTATCCATAAGAGTAGTAGCCATCTTTTCATGTGGAGAAAAGCCAAACTTCTTCAAGATCTTTGCTACATATTTATCCTGAGAGATGAAGATACCATCTTCTTTCTACTGAACTTGTAACCCTAGAAAGAAGTTTGTCTCCCCTATTGCACTCATCTTGAATTTGTCTGTCATAAGCTTGGAAAAGTCTTCACTCATCTTTGGATTGGTGGAGCCAAAGATGATATCATCCACATAAACCTGAACAAGTAAGACATCCTTACCAGCCTTCTTTGTAAATAATGTCTGGTCTATGGTGCCCCTTTTGAATCTATTTTCCACCAAATAAGTGGACAATGTGCCATACCATGCTCTTGGGGCTTGATGATGTCCATACATAGCTTTCTTGACTCTATACACCTTGTCTGGATTCTCTGGATCTTCAAAACCAGGAGGCTTCATAACATATACATCCTCAACAATTATGCCATAGAGGAAAGCACTCTTCACATCCATTTGATAGACAGTGAAGCCCATGCAGGAAGCATAGGCTAGAAATATCCTTATAGCTTCAATCCTTGCAACTGGTGCAAAGACCTCCTCATAGTCTATCCCTTCCTCATGTGTATATCCCTGAGCTACTAAACGTGCTTTGTTTCTGACCACAATGTCTCTTTCATCTTTCTTGTTTCTAAGAACCCATCTTGTCCCAATAGGTCTGACATATCTGGGACAATCAACCAGCTCCCAAACATCCTGAATAGCAAATTGGTGAAGCTCATCCTACATTGCTTCCACCCAACTTGGTTCTTTGAGAGCATCAAAAATCTTCTTGGGTTCCTGTTGTGACAGAAAACAGGCAAACAAACATGCTTGAACAAGAGGGGTATCAACCTTCTTGTGTATATTTGCAATAAACCCGCCAAGACTCTGATGAGATCTTCTTGTCTGAACAGGAGACATAACATCTCCAATAATTTGAGAAGTGGGGTGATTCTTCATGGTAGAAGTAAGAACTCCTCCCTCAAAAAGTCTGGTGTCTTCAATCTCATCATCCATGTTGCCAATATCTTCTTCAGATTCTCTTCCATCAATATTTGTATGAACCTCTTCATTCCTACTTGAAGGTTCACCTTGTTTAAAATTTGAAGAGAAAATATGCTCAAAAGTGTTGTCAACGCCTGAACCAAGGTTGTCAGCGTTTGGATCATCAACGCCTGAAATGGTGTTGTCAACGTTTGAGCCATCAACGCCTGAATTTGTCCTGTCAGCGCCAGATTTTCCTTTGTCAGCGCCTGAAGGACCATGCATGTTGTTAACTAGTGATACTTGGGGACCACCATTTTCCTTTCCACCAGCAGCAGCAGTAGCAAAAGCATCTGTCCATATGGGAATAGTGACATACTCTTGTATAGGAGATGACTTTTCTGCTTGTGATTCAACCTCTTCATTAACCTGTGTGCCTGAAATATCAACAGCTGGTTCTTCCACAACATTTGAAGTTACCTTCACAATGTCTGGATCAGTAACAGGCATATAATTCAAAGTCCTAGATAGAGGTTCCAAGTCAAACAACCAATTTGGACCACTTTTAGGATCACTAGGTTTACTCTCTAAAAACCTAACATGTACTTTTTCATGTATACGTTTTTCCTTCTTAAGGTAAACCCTATATCCCTTACTCTGCACTGAATAACCCATGAAGTAGCCTTCATCACCTTTAGCACTAAATTTACCTAGGGCATCACTAGTATCTAAGACAACTACATGACAGCCAAAAGGTTTAAGAAAACCAATATTAGGTTTCCTTCCCCAAAGTAACTCATAAGGTTTTTTGTTATGTATCTTGTTGACCAATGCTCTATTTTGAACATAACAAGCTGTATTCACACCCTCATCCCAAAAAGCAATGGGAAAGTGAGCATCAGCCAACATAGTCCTGGCTGCTTCAATTAGGGTTCTATTCTTTCTCTCAGCAACCCCATTTTGCTGTGGGGTTCTGGCAACACTAAACTGCCTAGTAATCCCTTTCTTGGCACAAAAATCATCCAATAGCTTATTTCTAAACTCACCACCATTATCACTTCTAAGCATTTTAACTTCATTACCAGTTTTCTTCTCAATCTGAGTAATAAAGCTAATTAAAGTATCAACAGTGTCACATTTCATGGCTAAAAAGAAAGTCAAAGTAAACCTAGAAAAGTCATCTATGATGACAAAGCAGTATGATTTACCATTCAAACTCTCTATATTAGTTGGACCAAACAGGTCCATATGCAGCAAGTGAAGTGGTTTAGAACTAGAGTGCACCTGTTTAGACTTAAATGAGACCTTGTGTTGCTTGCCTTTAAGGCATGCAACACAAGAGTGGTCATTGTGGAAAGCCTTTTCAGGCAAACCATAAACCAAGCCAAGTCTCACAAGCCTGTTTATATTCTTAAAGTTAATGTGCCCTAGTCTCCTATGCCATAGATTACTCTCATCAACTGAAGCTTTAGCATAAAAACATAACATATTATTATTCATCCTAATACCATTAAGATTCACATTATAAATGTCCTTATGCATAGGTGTTCTATAGTCAATATATTTCTCATCTGGAATATTAAAATCCTTGCTCAACACCAAGCATTCAGTATCAGTAAAAACAACCTTATTTTTGTTATCACAAACTTGTGATACACTAAAAGATTGTAATCAAGTTCTTTTACCAGAAACACGTTTTCAAAACGCAAGTTCTTGGTGAGAAGAGTTCCTTTTCTTGTGATAGTTCCATATCCGCCTCCAAAGTAAACTTTATCACCATCCTTAATGGGAGTGAAGTTAGTGAGATAATCTTCCTTCCCAGTCATGTGCCAAGAGCATCCACTATCCCAATAGCCATAATCATTTACCTGTTTTTGAATGCCCTGCACATAAACAAAACAAGTTAGTTTTCTTTGGGAACACAAGCCTGTGCAGACTTGGATTCATCTGGTTGTTCAACAAGAATAGACTTAGTTCTCATAACAACCCCTTGTTCATCCCTTTTTGGATAAAATACCCAGTTAACCCCAATTGGTTTTGTGATGACCTTTGAAATGTAATTAAATCTGTTGCAGGTCATAGAAATCCCATTAGAATAAGGGTTTTGATCTTGCTTAGGTCTCCATGTCAAGCTAGAAGAAGCTTTAGACCCCTCTCCCTGTGGTTGCAAATATTTAGGTCTGGCAACGTTTCTGTCAGCGTTTGATTTGGTCTTGTCAACGCTGAAATTACCCTTATTAGCGTTGAACCTAGGGTTTGCTATAGAAACCCATTGCCTATTAGACCATGTATTGGTCTTTTGAAAAGGTCTTTTCCATGAGTGTTAGACCCTTTTGTAAAGAATGGGGCTGGTCTAACAGCTTGTGGACTTTGCTCCACAAAAGTTTTGGGTCTGACAGTGTTTGACCTTTTGACAGCATTGACCTTGGAAGCATTGACACACTTATATGCTAAATGTGAAAAGCTACCACAAGTGTAACAGGCTTTTCTAGACACAACTCTAAGTCTAGAGGAAAAGAAACCTGTTCCATTATCACTAACTTGGCTTTTTGGTGACCTAGTATTCCTATACATTTCTGCATACTTAATGCTAGGTTTTCTAACAGTGTTTGAGCCAAGGTCAACAGTCTTGCCAGTGATTGGGTTTGTTACTTTAATAGGGGTCGACTCGTTTGGACTATCACAAAGCATGCCACCCTTGACAAATAAGGTAGGGTTGGCTTTCTTCCATTCATTTAAGTCAGTCAACTTTTGCCTATATTCCTCAACTGGGGTAAGGACTCTTGGTGGAGGAATAAATTCCTCTTCTTGGATTATTGGTAAACCATTCCAAGATAAGTCCTTTCTTTGGACACCATAGAAGTCCCCAGCTGGTGGTAGAACAACAGAATAGTCATTCATCCCAATCCCAGTCATGTCCTTAGGATCCCTCTGTTTACTAACACATTCTCCTAGGGTTTGAGAGGCCTAATCAAATCTCTGAAATTTAAGGTCAACATTATCCTTATTCTTGATAGCCTCATCTAACTTAGCCTGTAATTCAGCATTGACCCTTTTCATGATGTTTCTAACATCATTACTAGCATTTAAATCATGTTTTAAGATATATATTTGATCTTTTAGGTCAAACTCTGTAAAACCCGTAAAAATAAGGTCATAATTTAATTCTACTTTCAATTATTTTGAAGAATTTTATAACTTTAAATATTATTATGTTTAACGGTTTAAGTTGAAACCGATATTAAATATTACATTTTAATATTTTGACGAGTAACGAGGACTACTAGTGATCGCGATACCGACGGATGCCAAAATTTTATATTTTATTATCGATCGTTTCGATATTTAATATTTTCGACGATATCGTTTTAATTACGTATCGAGTCGTTATATTATTATTTTTCGTGTGCGTTTAAACTTTTAAAAAGTATTTTTACAAAACCCGAGTCTCGTAAATATTTCAAAATTTACAATTTACATTTTCTACCCTTTTAAACTATTTTATTATATTTTGGACCAAAACTATCACAAATTGGCAAAAACTACCCTAACCCTACACTTTATATAGTTTTTCCACTAGCAACTCATCATTTAAAAAAAATTCATAAAATAAAATCACCAACTCTTTCTCTCTTCTCTCTTTGAACCATCCACCCCCACCCTTCCTTTTCATCAAATTTTCTTAAGTTCTAGTTTGAATCTTCCAAAATCAAGCAAAGTCCCATCCTCCATTTTCAAAGGGCTACAATTTGGTATAAAATTTTCATACATGCAACCATATAAATTTTTCAAGAAAAGTTGGTTATGTTTTATCCAAATTTGTTGTATGCATGTGTTAGTAGTGATGATCAAAAGGTGTTTATGCCATGTTTTTGTTAAAAAAATGATTTTTAATTTTTGAGTTTTTGATTTTGATGATGATACAAGTGTTAGTAATGGTTTATGATGATATTAGGGGCTTAGTTTGATGACAAAAGTTGTTGGAATTGATCAAAAACATCATTTTGCAAGAGATTTTAATAGTCAATTTTGGGAGTAGGTTTGAGGTCATTTTCGGAAATCTTAAGTCTGAATATAGGTTGTTATTATGGGATTATGTCGTAGAGAATTTCGTTAGCTTCGATTTGATATAAAGTAGGCCTTCCAACTCCAAACGAGGTGGAAGATACACTAGTTTGATTTTCGTGTACCGGGAGACGAGTGTCGACACAATCCGAAAATTGTTGACGATATTTGGATCGAATCTCGGGGACTATAAAATGAGTTTCAAAATGATTCAAGGGCTGTTCTAAGGCTCCAAGTTTAGTATTTTGAGTCTATTTTTAGAATCAAGTGGCGGTTTTACAAATGGAGTTGTTTAGAATGGTCAAAATGGTTTCGTAAGTCAAGGTCGCTAAACTGTCCGGATTTTGTGATTCAAAGATGAGTCGGGTAGGGAACTTTAGAAGTAAAATCTTTTAATGGGCTTTTGAGAGGACTTTCTATATATAGTAAGTAAGGTCTCTGAGTAGTATCATGAAAATTTGATATGTTTAAATATGGGAAAACGGCTTGGACATTCGGTATGTTCCGGCAGATTTTTATTAAAGGCATATAATAATAAAATGAATATATAGGAGAGTGTAATAGTATCACATGTATCGTTTTCTCTCGAGTTTGTCGTGATTGTATGAGTCGAGTTTTATATTCTTATGTATGGTCTGTTTCTCTAGTCTATTATTAATGAACGCCCCTCATTTGGTAGGTTGCGGTTCTCGTGTTTGAAAGGCATCATCTATCGTCGGCGATCGTCTCATTACCACTATTGGCTAAGGTGAGTCTATAGCCTCGCTTTATACTAGTTATTAAATGATTTTAAACCCGCGAGGGTGAATACATGTTTTATAAACTTAGAACACAAGATTTTTATGGTATGCTTTGTCCCTCTATGAATGGACCCGTGGTTGCCTTTAAATTGCATTAAGTGATTGCCTTTGTTAAAACCTCAATTATGGACCGTTAGTTAACCTATGATGGGTTAACCGCTAGTACAATTAATAGATCTATGGGGGAAGCCGCCCCGGTTCAGTTTTTGTGGACTTGTCATAGAAGCTTAGGCCCGACCTTCACACTGTTTGAACATATTGTATTGAGAAGTCAGGTATACGGCAATGTACCAATAATCTGGAGGTAACGACAATTAATAAATCTCTCGTCTTATTAGACTGATATGGGAGTGTCTAAGGGCTCGGTTCCATGAGCTTATTGCAATTTATGCTATATACAATTATCATTGTTGATGCAAATTATTATTTGATGCTTATAAGCATGCCACAAACTTATAATCTTTGCTTGTGTTCAAATTAATTTCATAAACCTATAGATTCACTCGGCATTTTTGCTGATTGTTTTACTCACATGTATTTCAGGTAATCAAGAAGTGGAAGCTTGGAGGTCACGGGGAATGAAGTTGTGCACTGCTTTTGTTGTTCAAACTATTTGATTTATTTATCGTTCTATTTTTAAAACAAACCAATATGTTGTTTTAACTTATCTTTTGGTAACGATTACTTGGGACTACGCTACTCTGACAAATGTTTTGGGAACGATAAATCTAAAACGTCTCTTTTCGAGTCGTTCTTTATAAATTATGTGTTGTTGTATCATTGTTTAGCACCCAAAGATGTATTCCACTGCGTGTAAATTTGGGGGTGTTAAAGATATTTATTAGAGCCATGAGTTATAGAGAACTAGGTCTTTATTTTAAAAACCTAAACTATAACTGTCGGTTTTATTTTTTAAAGAGTCGGTGCACATGATTTCGCGTGACTTCAGGTTCAAGCTACTTCTGGGATTACCACTTTAGTATGCGTTATTACGTATACCTTATTGGCAAGTATTTATAAATAAATACAATGATCCACTTATGGATATATATTTATATCTAGGATCCCTTTTATCGATATATATTTATGTCGTTAAACTTTTCGATAAAAGTTTATCATTTACTAATGATTAACTTAAATAAATACATTGAATTTTCAAGATCTTTCTGTATTTATTTTTGAAGTATTTAAATTGCTTTTATTGCAAAATTTTTATATTATGACCTTACATAACTTCATCTACGCGCGTTACATTCATTGTTTAACCCTTTGTGATATCTATATATATATTCAAATCGTCTTCCGGCTATTTGTGCTTGGACGTCTTTTAACGTAATTTCTAGACCATTGTGTAGCTCAATGTGTCCTTGGAATAGACTAACCGCTAATTATTGACATTTATATGTATCGACTCCAAAGTATATTGTTCACTTATATCTCGGTAACGTCATCGTCATTTTATAAATCATCGTCTAGATTATGGGGCTAGAATTTGAATACGATTTTACTTATATAAAATTGTATCAATTGTTTTTCATTAACCTTCTCGCTCCCGAAGTGTAGCATGTTAATGTTCCATTCTTTTCTTGTTATGTTTTGTGTTTTTGACAATCGTGGCACCAAGGAGATTTGCCTACATTGCATTTTGCAATCTAAATTACGAACGTCTTTCACCGTCTTGCTTCCTAAATTTCGTGTTGAATACCTTGAAGCATTTTCTGTCATTCATCATGCTATATTTTATTTGATGCTCATTACGAGATTTATTTTTCGTTGCTATAAAATCCACAAGATATGTGTGTATATATGTATATATTTTGAGCCGTTAAGAAGTGTCGAAAAATACACTTTATGCAAAACCTGTAGGGGCAGTATAAACAGGTCAAAACTTAAAAGTAAAACCTGCGTTTTTTTAAAATAAAATAGTCAAACTTGCACAGAACTTGCAGGGGTATTTTGGTCATTTTACATTGGTTTTCAGGTCTCGGGTAAAACTAGAAAGTCGTCTGAAACGTCGTTTTGCATCAAAATGCTTTGAGTCTTGGAGATGTCGTTTATCGGGTCAATTAATCGACTCATATTTAAAAGTTAAATCTGATAGAAAATTCAGAACATGAGTTTTAAATGTTTCTAAGCTGTTTTGATTTCGTTTGAGATCGTAAAATTTTAACAAATATTATTTTACAACTAACGAATACTAGTTGCATGTGAAAATATTTAAAAATAGAAACAGTACAGGATTAGCAATTACTGGATTAATGGTGTAATTTAAAAACGAATAACATACTTTCTTAAAAGCATGTTGTGTCGAGTATCTTACAAAGAATACACATGTGGATTGTTTTATTCTTTTTATATATATGACTTATTTGTCATTCGATGTTATTTTATTCTTATTTTCTCCTAATCTTCCACTGATTTGGGTTGAGTTTTGAAGTTTTACCTTCACATTCTTCGTTGACATTCTTATCACGTATCTCATGACGTTTTCGTCTAAACCTTATAACCCTTTGAAAACTTAACAATTTGTAACCATTTCATTGGTTGTTTTATGAGCTACTATTTGCCACTTTTTGCAAAACTTTGACTACTTTATACGTTGTCATAATGTCATATTATAAATAAATCTGATATTGTTTTACGATTATTTTCACCAATTGTTTTTACTTTGGTCTTAATACTTTTAGTAAGATTAAAAGTTGCTTATTAAGTATCTCACAAATTACTTGTATCCTATAAATTTATAAACTATTTTTAAATTCCATTTTACAAATGGCATGGTTTATATAAAGATAAGAAACGTAATACTTTTCGACGAAACGGAGCACTGCATTGATAGCCCTAAATTATACATGGCCTGATCACCTATGTCTAATTTAGAAGGAGCCATGCTAGGCTGAATAGTAGTCAACTTAAAAATCTTGATAATAAAGAACTTTTTACTTGTATTTATGATAAAGATAAATAAAATGAAATAAAATGAAAAGTAGTTTTAAAAACCTTTATATTTCATGCAAGTAGCGCAATTTCTATGCATCCGCATATGTTTTCTTACCTTTTCTTGAACGAATTACGCGCTTTCGAATACGTTTTTACTTGAAGATCGTTTTTTCACTTGTTACTTCATTTTGTCTTATAACTGATTTCTTTTGACTATTCGTCTAATTACTGACTGGTGATAAATGACCTAAAAGTCTCGATATTTTATCCTTCCGTCTCGTCCAATCTTCCTTATGCGACTGGGTAGATCTTTGGAATGTCTCCGCACGTGAATAATGAATTATCACTAGAGTGATTTCCGTATATCTGGCATGACGTCTGTCACTCTCGTTTGTCTCAAAATCCACCCTTGTGAACCGTGCTGTGACTTCTCCCTTTAAACACTAACATCGTTCGTTTGATTTGTTTTACTTACAAGTGATTATTAGGAATTTCCTTTTATTAAAATTTTTGTATGGATCTTATTTCCGATCGTGTAACGACCACCGCTAAGTTAACGAGCTGATATTGGTGAACCATCGACCGCACCAACCAAATTTGACAACTAGTTTAATCTATTATTTCTTATCGTCATACCATCAATGCCTTTATTTTATTATTCTCTTTAAGAATTCATACGACATTTGCTTCGTTCTCTTTTGTACCATTGATTTCGTATTACTTGTTGACTATTATTTTCATTCGTATTCGTTTGTTATCTTGTCACATTTCGAAACCCGAATATGTTCCATGTTTATATTGAAATAATACACACCTTTAGGTACTACAACGTATTATAAAATTTTTATGTTTATACATTTTTCCAATGATTTTCAATTATCGAAATAACCATCATAAGTAAAAGGTCAAATTTATACATCATATTTTGTATAACTAAAACTAATGTTTAAAAATGAAATTATGTTCTATCTTTTGAACTAATTGACTTATCATACTTTACTTTTAATGTAATGAAATTACCGGTTTAATTTATATCCCTAACAATGATTTAATTTGGAAATTACATTTTCTAATTGTAACCATCAATACGTATTTAATTAATAAATTCATGTCATTGTTTCAAAGTTTCTTACGACGACCAAATAAATTTTGAAACTATTTTACTTCTATTTTTGATGTATCATCTTTATCAAGAAAGTACCTCAACTGAGTTTTAAGGTAATACCAAATCCGGGACGGATAATTGTGACAAACGTTATTTTAATGTTAATATTTAATTCATTCTTCGCTCTCAATTTTCTAGTATTGTGAATTTTTATGTTTTACGGTTACGTGGTTCGAGATCCCTCGTCGATCGTCAACCTTAAATCATTTTACCACATCTAGTCCGTTTATGCGTTTATTGAATTTATTTTTATCTCGTTCTATTCCTCTTATTGAAGATCACTATTTTATTCTGAGTTTAAAATGAATCTCGGGAAGCAGCGTATAAGAAGATACGATAAGTGTCACCAGGATTTATGCGTGTACTTGTGGAATGATTGAGGACCGAATCTCTTAATGAATGGAGTTAATAAATTCGTTACGACCTCGAGGAGTATGTTGAAGCCGACACCGCAAGTGGAAAGACTCTTGTGATCAAGTGGTTATTATCAAGGGTTCGTTCAAGGTTTTCTTGATGATTAACGATGGAAATCTATACTTGATGTTATTGTTCGACCTTTTATTTTTATGTACTTATGTGGTATGTGATCTAGTCAAATGATCGTAAGTTCTGAGAACTTGAGACGGCATCATCCGATGACGTCCGATCATGTAGAACATATATTATGTAATATCTTTTTGACTTTCAACGACGATGTTTATTGAGACTTTAATGCACGTTGGCGAAAGTGAGATGGTGTCTTTGTATTATCTATTGAGTAGGTACCCGCGTGTGAGCACCCTCCGATGATGAAAATGTTTTTTTTGTTAGTTCTTTTGATGTGTGTCCATGACTATCCGGCCGATGGATATCCTTTAATTTTCAACATTCTTTTTAACTCGACTTACCCGTAAACCCTGTCATATATTCTTGTCGTCGAATGAGCTTCGTGTGATTCATAAAATTTTCATGTGTCGAGTTTGACGGGTGACTGGTGAATAAGGATTAATTTATTCCTTTTTGGTGAGATACAGCTTGACGACAAGTTGCGTTTTGTAAAAGAACCAATGGAGATCGTGGATCGAGATTCACGTAGGAACGTGAAGACATCTTTATAAGGAATGCCCTCATCCTTCCGGGTAGTGAACAACTCGTGTATGAGGCGAGTTGAGCGTCGGGACGTCGCTCCCTTAAGGTGGTGAGGATGTAAAACCCGTAAAAATAAGGTCATAATTTAATTCTACTTTCAATTATTTTGAAGTATTTTATAACTTTAAATATTATTATGTTTAACGGTTTAAGTTGAAACCGATATTAAATATTACATTTTAATAATTTGACGAGTAACGAGGACTACTAGTGATCGCGATACCGACGGATGCCAAAAATTTTATATTTTATTATCGATCGTTTCGATATTTAATATTTTCGACGATATCGTTTTAATTACGTATCGAGTCGTTATATTATTATTTTTCGTGTGCGTTTAAACTTTTAAGAAGTATTTTTACAAAACCCGAGTCTCGTAAATATTTCAAAATTTACAATTTATATTTTCTACCCTTTTAAACTATTTTATTATATTTTGGACCAAAACTATCACAAATTGGCAAAAACTACCCTAACCTTACACTTTATATAGTTTTTCCACTAGCAACTCATCATTTAAAAAAATTCATAAAATAAAATCACCAACTCTTTCTCTCTTCTCTCTTTGAACCATCCACCCCCACCCTTCCTTTTCATCAAATTTTCTCAAGTTCTAGTTTGAATCTTCCAAAATCAAGCAAAGTCCCATCCTCCATTTTCAAAGGGCTACAATTTGGTATAAAATTTTCATACATGCAACCATATAAATTTTTCAAGAAAATTTGGTTATGTTTGATCCAAATTTGTTGTATGCATGTGTTAGTAGTGATGATCAAATGGTGTTTATGGCATGTTTTTGTTAAAAAGTTGATTTTTAATTTTTGGGTTTTTGATTTTGATGATGATACAAGTGTTAGGAATGGTTTATGATGATATTAGGGGCTTAGGTTGATGACAAAAGTTGTTGGAATTGATCAAAAACATGATTTTGCTAGAGATTTTGATAGTCAATTTTGGGCAGTAGGTTTGAGGTCATTTTCGGAAATCTTAAGTCTGAATATAGGTTGTTATTATGGGATTATGTCGTAGAGAATTTCGTTAGCTTCGATTTGATATAAAGTAGGCCTTCCAACTCCAAACGAGGTGGAAGATACACTAGTTTGATTTTCGTGTACCGGGAGACGAGTGTCGACACAATCCGAAAATTGTTGTCGATATTTGGATCGAATCTCGGGGACTATAAAATGAGTTTCAAAATTATCCAAGGGCTGTTCTCAGGCTCCAAGTTTAGTATTTTGAGTCAATTTTTAGAATCAAGTGGCGGTTTTACAAATGGAGTTGTTTAGAATGGTCAAAATGGTTTCGTAAGTCAAGGTCGCTAAACTGTCCGGATTTTGTGATTCAAAGATGAGTCGGGCAGGGAACTTTAGAAGTAAAATCTTTTAATGGGCTTTTGAGAGGACTTTCAATATATAGTAAGTAAGTTCTCTGAGTAGTATCATGAAAATTTGATATGTTTAAATATGGGAAAACGGCTTGGACATTCGGTATGTTCCGGCAGATTTTTATTAAAGGCATATAATAATAAAATGAATATATAGGAGAGTGTAATAGTATCACTTGTATCATTTTCTCTCGAGTTTGTCGTGATTATATGAGTCGAGTTTTATTTTCTTATGTATGGTCTATTCCTCGAGTCTATTATTAATGAACGCACCTCATTTGGTAGGTTGCGGTTCTCGTGTTTGAAAGGCATCATCTATCGTCGGCGATCGTCTCATTACCACTATTGGCTAAGGTGAGTCTATAGCCTCGCTTTATACTAGTTATTAAATGATTTTACACCCGCGAGGGGGAATACATGTTTTATAAACTCAGAACACAAGATTTTTATGGTATGCTTTTTCCCTCTATCAATGGACCCGTGGTTGCCTTTAAATTGCATTAAGTGATTGCCTTTGTTAAAACCTCAATTATGGACCGTTAATTAACCTATGATGGGTTAACCGCTAGTACAATTAATAGATCTATGGGGGAAGCCGCCCCGGTTTAGTTTTTATGGACTTTTCATAGAAGCTTATGCCCGACCTCCACACTGTTTGAACATATTGTATTGAGAAGTCAGGTATACAGCAATGTACCAATAATCTGGAGGTAACGACAATTAAAAAATCTCTCGTCTTATTAGACTGATATGGGAGTGTCTAAGGGCTCGGTTCCATGAGCTTATTGCAATTTATGCTATATACAATTATCATTGTTGATGCAAATTATTATTTGATGCTTATAAGCATGCCACAAACTTATAATCTTTGCTTGTGTTCAAATTAATTTCATAAACCTATAGATTCACTCGGCATTTTTGCTGATTGTTTTACTCACATGTATTTCAGGTAATCAAGAAATGGAAGCTTGGAGATCACGGGGAATGAAGTTGTGCACTGCTTTTGTTGTTCAAACTCTTTGATTTATTTATCGTTCCATTTTTAAAACAAACCAATATGTTGTTTTAACTTATCTTTTGGTAACGATTATTTGGGACTACGCTACTCTGACAAATGTTTTGGGAACGATAAATCTAAAACGTCTCTTTTCGAGTCGTTCTTTATAAATTATGTGTTGTTGTATCATTGTTTAGCACCCAAAGACGTATTCCGCTGCGTGTAAATTTAGGGGTGTTAAAAACTCCATTTTCTTATACTCAGAAACTGTCTTCTCAGTTTGAGTGAGAGCAATTTGATAGTTAGACAACTTGCATCTCTCAGTACTCACATCACATAACAATCTTAAAACATCTTTGTTAAGCTTTTCAGTATTTAAACGACAACCCTTACTACAAAAAGCATCATCGTATACCTCATTATCCGATAAAGAGGAGGAGTGTGCCATGAGAGCATATTGAACATGCTCGTCTTCTTCTATTTCAGCAACCAAAGCTTTATCCTCTTCCTCATCCTTAGCCAAATAGCTCCAGGCCCATCGAATGCCATCAATTTCTTGCACTGGCCACCATGGCCTTAGGATCCTGAGTCTTACCAATTTGGCTTAAGGTTTTTCGAGCATCAGATCTTCTTGGAGATCTGCATTCCCTCATAAAGTGCCACATACGATGACAATTGTAGCACTCAACCTTGGATTTATCAAATCCAGCAGTGTCCTTTACATTAAAGGTCATCTTCTTCTTAAACCTTCTATTCCATCTGTTTGCTCTTATACTTGCAAGAGCCATGCTCCACTTTATATCCATCTCCTCCAAGTGCTCATCACTTATTTGCTCAAGGTCCTCATATGTAATCACTGAACCATTGGGCAATGAAGCAATGTATGCACACACAGTATCCAGATCCAAACCAACAGGCTTAACTCTTGGTGAGTCAATTTTGTATGTGTCAGCGTCTGAATGTGAGGCGTTGACAGGGTATGATCCAGCGTTGACACATGTTGATCCAGTAACTGGGTGCATGTATGAGTCCTTCTGATCAAATTGACCTTCACTATGTGAGAAGAAGGCCATGTTACTATTGGTAGACTTACTTCCATGCTCCAAAAGAGTTTCATTCTCCAACAGCCTCAGTTTGTTATAGATATCATCAAAAGTATAACTTTTGTGAGTGTTATTGGCAATTATAGATGTTGCCTCAATCTTCCACGCATCACCAAGGCTTTTAAGAAAAGTGGCAATAATGTCAATATCACCAACTTGTGTCCCCATGAAGGACAACTTGCTTGTAATGTCAAGCAGTCTACTTCTCACACTGCTAAGCTTCTCATTAGATTGAGCCTTAAAAACAGCATACTCATGCAAGAGTTGCTTCTTCTTCTCTTCCTTAGTATCAGCATTACCACCATATGCAACTTCAAGGGCTGCCCAAAGGTCTATTGAAGACTCATAACCTCTGTATTTGTGCTGATTTTCTTGTCCCAAGGAGAGTTTTAAAATGTTTAGGGTTTTCATATCAACCCTTTTCTTTGCTATGTCTTCAGCAGACACAGCTCTACCATCATCAGGTTTTTCTTTCTTATCTTCTTCTGAACATCCTTGAACAGCTGATCTTGTAGTAATGGCATTGGCAATCTTTGCAGCCTTATCGAATGTGTTTCCATATTCAATAATCTCCCAGAGAGTGTAGTGATAGATCCCATATATTGCTCAAAGTTGAATTTCCACAGCTCAAAGTTGTTTGCATCTAGCATTGGAATCTTGATGTTGTGGTTCGAGGAGGAGGTTGTTGCTTCTGGAGTGGACATGATGTTTTTAGGGTTTTATGAAATTAGGGTTTTGGTGATTTTAGGGTTCTTGTGTTCTTTAAGATCAAAAGTTTCTCAACAAGCTCTGATACCACTTGTTGATCCCAAACTTAGATTGATTAAGCTTGTGTATACGAGATTAGATCAAGTTATACACGTAGAGAAACTTTGTTTATGTATAAAGTAATCTAAGTGTTATGCGGAATTAACACTTAGACAAGAACACACAAAAATGTAAAACAAACTTTCACTTGATTGATAATAACGAACTGGATTACAATGAAAGTGTTTTAACGTATATAAAAACTTATTATTAAACATAACCTAAAAGTCTTCTTTTATAGACATAAGAAGTCTTGTAAAGAGTCTACGTATCAACTATTCTAGGTAAAGATAATTATAGAAAATACAATGTTGAACTTATCTTTACTAGAAACAAACTAGAAACATAATACGCGTAGACTATATCTTTCTATCAGTGCTTGTCTTCAACCTATCAACGCTTGACTTCTTCTTGTCAACGCTTGATCTGTCAGCGTTTGTTTTCTTCTTATCAACGCTTGTTTTCCTCTTGTCAGCGCTCAAGTGGACTGGCTACATTTTATTCCCAACACAATGGGGGTAGATGGAGCAGCAACAAACAACATGATGGGATGAGCTGAACGAGCAGAATGAGCAGGAACGAACAAGCTAAAGGAGCTGATCACGCGCAGTGTGTGGGAGCAAAATGAGTTGAAGATACATGTTTCTGATCTACATCACCTTTTCTTATATTTTTACAACGATAGTTGGATGATTGTGTATCTATAATAGGTGTATAAAAGTCTAAGTTGTGTGTAAGTTGATTTAGATGGCGATATCAACTCGTGGAAATTTCCAGTTTTTGATATATATAGCGGCTGTTTGGATGCATGTTTTCAGACTTATAATTAGGATTTGGAGAAAAAAATCAAATTATCACATGGTTAATTTCAGTGCTACTGATTAAGTTCTGCATCTGTCTCGCAAACCAGTTTTCTGATAAGGACTCCATACTGCTCCTTCAAATTCAACCAGTATGGCTATTAATAATCAGAATCATATTTGGACAAACAGTTTCACAAAAAAATTTAATCAGTTGTCGCTATATTCCAGTATCAAAAGTTATGTATTTGAGATCAACTAGAAAAATTGGTGGATGATTTTGTATTCCTTTGCTTTTTTAGTGGGCAGTGACTTTCTTCCTTATATGCCAACTTTAGATATTCGAGAGGTATGGCCATCTGGCTTGAAAATTATTTCTGATAACATATATTAAATAGATTATAAGTCAAGTTTTACAAGTTGAAAATTGAACTTGTTACCTTAGCCATTCATTATGAAATCAAGGATAAACCAACGCATATTATATGAAAGTCCAAAGAACAAGAATCTTTTAGCACCATTGATGAGATGCCCTATTGAAGGGACATATCAAAATTTTAATTTAAAATTTAGAAATTAGAAAAGAAGTTGGAGCAGTTATAGGAAACTAGCACGGTATCCGCGTAATGGACGGGCGGGTACTCGGTGACTATTTTTTTACATACAAATGTTACACTTTTACCAATTAAGTTTGTATTCAAATTAAAATTAAAGTTAAATCAAAATAAAATAAACTTACTAAAATAGAGAAAAATAAAAATTTAATAAAAATATGTCAAAATTGAAATTGAACCAAAGAGCACGGAATTTTAAAAATTATGGTAAAACTAAATTATTAAAAAAATAAATAGATAAAAAGATATTTCAATTTATAAATAAAAGTTTTTTTAAAAGTTTGTTACAAAAGTTGTTAGAAAAGTTTGTTAAAAAAATGGGTGGATGAGATCAATCTAACAAGACATTATCTAATGGCTTAAATTTAACCTCCTTATTTTAAATTTTGGTTTTGATTTAGGTTGTTAATTTTTGACTCGGGATTAAGATCAGAGATAGCCTCTTTATATAATACTATGAGAAGGGTTATTTTAGATAACATACTTTTCTTTGGATATGAGATGACCCATTCTCACAATCCATCTCATTTTCATATAATGTACAAAATTAAATATATTTTATTTTTCACCAATTTTTTTATAATTTTAAATATCTTCTAAACCGTTAAGTATTAAACAAAAAAAATTATACCATCACGACGAGCGTTTAATTATCTTTCTACTAAAATACACTATGATATACTTTCAGAGAAAAAACAATTTCGCTTTTTTCTTCTTGTTAAAATTTACGTGAACTATCATATATGATAATATTGTTTCATCATATATGATCCCAGTAAAATCATATATGATATTGGTTTATATAATATATGATAGGTTATATCATATATGATACTAGTGTTACATCATATATGATATTAGTATCATATATGATAGTTTTCGAAAATGTGAAAAAACAAAGATATTTTTTTGTCCAAAGTGTATCATATATCATATCTATAGAAAGATAATTAGATGCTCTTCGTAACGGTGTATTTTTTTATTAAAATTAACGGTTTAAGAGATATTAATGTGTGAAAAAATGGATGAAAATATATTGTGTGTTTAATCTTATCCATTAGATTAAGATGGGTATATAAGGTGGAGATTAATCCCTTGGTATCCAAATAAAGTTTAGTATATAAATGAAATTAAATCTAATACTAGATAAAGTTGTAATGTGTGTAATTCAAAGTATTGAGAAAATATAAATGTAGATATAAATAAAAATGAGTTACAATATATAGAGAAAAATAACATTGGCAAACAACAATACAAAGTATTGAGAAAATATAAATGTAGATGTGTGTAATTCACGCACAAGATGTGTTGAAGTGGCCTTGCATCTTACAATTGTTAATCCTACACTATTATTTATCTTGCTAATTTTAATCAGATTTGCAGCTACGGGAGGATGGTAAGAAGGGTTGTTTATGTAGAAAATATAACTTAGTTCAAAGTTCACAATTGTGAGTGATATACTTTAGGCTACTAAGTGGGTATTATACGATCCCTAGATAAAGTTGTACTGGTTTGTTGTCCTTATTTTATGTTTATAATGTGTGTGAAAAAAGACAACCTCATGCGTTGAATACAAGTAAACATTACTCAAACGTAAACTATAACTAAAATATACTAAAAGTTAAATTACAAATTCACTAAACTACAAACGCACGAATCATAAACTTTTTGGAACAAGAAAAAAAAGACCCCGCCCGTTGGGCGGGTTACGACGCTAGTATATATATATATATATATATATATATATATATATATATATATATATATATATATATATATATATATATATATATATATATATATATATATATATACATACTTTTACCTATCCCTCCACCAGATATTTTATTTAATATATAACTAAGTCTCATGTTCATTTGAAGGTCCAATTATAACTCTAAGTACCATAACCAACTCTAAACATTAATTGTAAACCGGCTGATCCAAAAACTGTTTTGACATCCGACTGTTGTAACCCACTTTTGACCCACTTGGATCGCAATTTTATAGTTTACCAAACTCTAGATATGATCAAAACAAATTACTCAGAATTCTGTCTAGTTTTTAAAAATGAATTTAACACAACTAGCCTAATTAATTACCTACATCTTGTATAATTATTAACCCTAGTTAATCTAATCATGTTTATGTCATTAAATACAAATTATAAATTATACTTAACCCTAGATCCATCATGTATTGATTAAGAATGAACTAAAAAAGAATTAAATTAAAATAATAACAAGTATTTTAACTTAGAATTAATGGAAGATGAAAACTATGAAGAACCTTAAAAAATCCATTGATGGTCGAAGTATTTTTTTTCTCCTAGGGATTTATGATTGTTTTTGGTTAATAAAAATCTTATATAAGTTAGGTAAACAAATTCTAGCCCAACCCAAAGTCTAGTTTCCTTATTTTCTTTTTTTTTTCTCTTTTCTTTCTTTTCCGTCGACCCAAACCGACCCCTTTACTATTAATTTTTTTTTTTATTTTTTTCTTTTTAATATTAAATAATGTCTTATTAATATTACCTTAATTTTCTTTAATTTATTTCAGCTCCTAAAACCTCCAAAACCTTAAAACCGTAAAACTAGTCAAATCTTCGCGTATACCGTAAAAACGTAAAATATACAGTTTTATGAAAACTCTTGAAATAAGTTACTGAAAGTCCCTAAATCTAGCTTGAAATGATTGTGAAAGATAATTAACACAAGTAAATACTTTTCAAACGTAAGACTTTATTATTGTATAAAAAGTATTACATGTGTTATGGATAACACAGTTTGATGACAATGTGTTGCGTACACTTTGGACAAAATAAAGCTAACTTAAGAACACAGGCACAACTGTTCGTTCTATAAGTTCAAAAGAGTTAATGTGTGAAATCTAAAAAAGTGAACTACATTAACTCTAGCCTATATATCCTATTTTTGTGGTACGAGGTTGAGTTCTAGTACTGGTTGATGGTGACTACACAAAAAAGACAATGTCAGACATCTGCCACAAGATGCTCTTCTATTCATGGTAGTCTGCCACAACGCTTTAGGGAAACAGAGGTGACATAGTTTCCCTTTTCTTCATACCTTGTACTTTAGGCTGCATAACTTCCCGCCTAAACACTTAGGTATGTCCAAAGTGTACTGAGTGTCAACAGGGTATTGCCACCCCTGTTAACACTCAACCACTCATAGTCCCTGATACATCTTGGTTGTTATCCATCACAGCCAATGAGTATGTATTCAAGTAATCTTTGACTTCTAAAGAATGTCTCTGACATGGACTCCTCTGTGGTTGCTCACAGAGACTTAGAACTCTGTAAGTCTTCGGTTACTTGCATGTCACCTAGGCACACGCAAGTTAATATCAAACAGCTTAATTTAACTTTAAATCTTTGACTAAGGGAAATCTAACAAACTTAGATTCCCAACAATCTGCCCCTATTTAAACATAAATATAGCTAGATCTGTAACACCCCAAAATTTACAAAAATCAATACAGCGGAAGACTCGTTGGTGTTACGGGATAGCACATTACTCACATCATAGACAACGCATAAAAATCGTGTCGTTTAATAATAAAGCATTTCCATTCATAAATATCAAATTTACATAGGTCCCAAGTCATTGTATTTCATACAAGTTTTACAAAGCATTTGAATGGAAATTATTATTTAAGTGCGGGCCATGAATTCTTGTTGTCTTCCCGAGAATTACCTTCAAGTACCTGAGATAAAACATGTTAAAAGAAAAGGTCAGCGAAAACACCGAGTGAATTCATAGAGTTTAATAAAACCATTAATATATCATCGGTATATATTCATTACCGAAAATCATTTTGTACAAATCCTTGTAGTAGGCCATAAAATAGGCCAAAAACATTTTATAAAAATCCTTGTCAAAATCATAATATAGGCTGTTGTCTTCAAAACCATTATACGAACCAGTATCGTAAAAACATCATACAATACGTTTTATAACGTTGTATAAAGTTGAATAAAAACCGTCATATGAATATGGTTATGTAAAACCAAAACACGAACATAATATCAATAATAAGACCCCGTATTGCTAGTCAGGCAATATATCGTAATTCAATGCATATAGCAGTATTTCGTTATTTGGATTATTATAAGCCGCATGACATTGTTACCTTACTATTACAAACAACGGGTAGCTAACCCGAAACTCATTTGCCCATCTAAATTAGCGTGTCGTCACAATAATCACACACGTTTGTGTAAATCTTCTCATACATAAATTCGCTTACCAATCAATGTGGCACGACAGGGATCAACCGTCAAGGCGCGAACTGGGGTGATCGTCCCCAAATAGTACTATTATATGGATAAGCATCTACCAAATCTCGGTAGTTCACAACTCATGCTAATGGGACTTTTAGTGACATAACCTAACTTTAATAATCCATTTTATTTCATACATCGGGTCATATAATCATTCATCGGGTCATACAATCATTCGGGTCCAAATCAATAAACAAACAATCGGGACAAATGGTGTCTTATTTTATCAAAACCAACATGTTATCTCCCTCGCGGGTTTATAAAACATTTCATAAAAACATTTAAAAGAGTGCGAGGCTATGAACTAACGTTGATGTGGAAAAGCGGGTTATCGGCAATTCGGATGTAAAGTACGTGCTTCAATCACGGAAACCTAGACAAATAATACTCGTCTTAGACTCTTGTCCAATGACTTTAATAAAACCATAACTATGTATATATATGATGATTTTATAAATATGATGATGATCAAGTGGGTTCATACATTTTCATTTACTTATTTTAGTGTTATGTGTTGGTAACTTTTATATTAGTTCACTAGTTCAACTTCTTTACTTGTCAAGGCCCAATAAGCCCATTATAAGCCCATTAAATTATATTAGTCCAATTATTCTTTTAACATCAGCCCTATACTCACATGTTGGGCCCAAATGGGTTAAGCCCAATGAATAAGTCCATTAGTGTTTAGCCAAATTAGTTGGGTTAATAGTACAATAAGGCTAATTTGGTCCGTTAATGTCCATATGTTATAAAGCTCGGGTATTATCGGTTTTTACTTGTTATATTAGTTTATACATCAGTATGTGAGTTTATAAAAAGTTTACTTTAGACGGGTCCAACCGTCTAAGTTTTAATTGACGAAAACGTTAATTTCTCAGTTTTAGCCGAAAAGACGTAAAACTTATGTTTATAGTTTTATAACTTCTAAAACTTATCAAATTGTCATTTTTATAAAATTTCCCTATTATTTACTAAAGTACATACTTATTTATATGTACTATATAAGTTAGTGGGTTTTAGGTATATATTTTATATTATATTTACTAGAGTGCTAATTTTATAATATATACATTTATTTTACAAATCTGATTATGATGTTCACTTTCACCATTTTTACCATATCTTGAGTTCTACAAGGAGATAGAAGCTCATTTTGGGATGACATAAACTTCATATTATGTGATACAATTAACTTAGTTTTAGCTACTGCTCAATCCAAGTATAAGTTTCCCTAACAGTCCTCACAAAACAGACTATTCAGATTGGTACTTCAATTTTGTTTTGATCATATCTCACTCATTATAATGATTCCATTGCATGGCCAACTCTCACATGTGTAAAAGTCCTAATACTTACTGTATATCAATTTATCTATACCATTTTATCAGTTTATCATAAGGTTCTTTACTGTTTTATACAGCCTACTATTTTAAGCAAGATTTTAACATCTTTTCTTATAGTTTTCAATCTTTTTAACCGAATCTATCCACACCAAATCCCCACATAATATTTTGATCATCATTCATCATAATATACATATACATAAATGAATAAAATACAAGATTACATATTAAAAATAACAAGATGATAGGGAGAAATAATCTCTATACCACCAAGATGATGAAAAGATGAGATTTTGATGAACAAGGCTTGGTTCCTTGTTACCAAATCTTCAACTTTAGCAAGGCAACTTCTTGAGTCCTTAAAATAGATGAACACCTCCATGAAATCAGCCGTAAAATCCTTCTTGAAAATCAGCCCAAAGACCTCCATGAAAACTCCTTTTCACATGTTAAGATCACCTCCAATCTTCATATCTTCAAAGGGTTTTCATCTTGTGCAAGTTAAACACATGATTCATGGTTGAATTTTTGATCAAATGGTGGTTTATGAGGGTATATGGGACGTTCATAGAGAGAGAAAAAGAGAGAGTTGTGAGTTGTTTTGCATGTAGAAAAGTGAGAAAGTGGTTTAATGTTGAATGGTTTTGTTAGGTTGCTAGTTTGGTGTAAAGATTAGGACAAGTGTCCTAGTCTTTTCACTAAAGTTGACACACCTCAAGTGTGTTGGCTAAGCTTTATCCATCCCATGCTGGGGTGAGGCAAGTGTAAACTTGTCTCATCCCACTAATTTACGGGTACTCCTCGATTCTAGTTTCCTCGATTTGCGTGCCCTCGGGTCGTTTTACGAAAAACGTTTTTATAAATTATGAATCAACGACACAAAACGAATCTAATAAAAATTGTCTCATCAAAAACGTTGTTCAAAAACATAAATACGTAATCCTAGGGTTTCCGGTTTAGTCGTAAAGGACGTTAAATTATACTCGTAAGTCCTAATCTCTTCTCGTAAATTTGTGAGTTTATGAACCAACACAAATTTAAAATCCCAAAATAGTATTCACGGATAAATTTATTTTCCTGAAATGTCGGACTGTTACCAAAAACGGTGTAGGTAAACGTAAGCACGTAACGTAAAATCCTCCGGTTTAGACGTAGTCGATGCTACATCAAGACATAAATCCAAATTTCTTCCCAAAAATGAGTGAGTTCATAATATAACATTAAAATAATGTTTTCAAATAATAATTGAGAATAAAATATCAACCATAAATTGACGGATTGTCACAGCATTTACCCCTAAACAGGATCTTTGTCCTCAAAGATCAATTTATCTTACTACTCGCTTCTTATAGAGTTAGAGCCATGTGGTTATTTCCTCCACATTAGGTCTTTTCTCTCAAGTGCAATCCATTACAATACGCGAGTTTCATCAAATATAACTACGAGAATATGATTAGGCTTAATGTTGACTTACTTTCTCTATCCATGATGTTCACGGGTGTTTGATGAATGCAACTTTCGTCGATCCAAACTTTACTAAGAAACAATCACAGATTTTCACTTGATAGATATTTTATCAATTCGATTTACGAAACATAATTCACGCACCCCTTGAAGTCATAGGGTAGATCCTGCTTATATGCCTTTCAAACCAACTTTTACATCATCTCAATGGTCCCAT